>JAXBDA010002490.1:0-42146 GCA_036023075.1 Gaultheria prostrata
ACGAAGGAAGGGAGATGGAGGAAGGAAAATACTGGGGCCAGGAAACTACAAATGATGCACGTCAGTTTGCACTAGGAGCCGTCGCAACTTGGTTGTGCTAGGGTTTGGGTGGGTGGTCTTTTTTTCTATTCTTTTTCCGTTAACGGACTGACAAAGGAGAAAAGTAAAAAAAAAAATTGGAGTGCCTAAAGTAAAATTGAAACTTGCAAAAGGGTAGTTTTGGAAAACCACTGTAGCTTGGAGCCCCTCCATCAATTTTGGGAGTGCTATTATCAATTTCCTCAAACAATTTGTTAATATATGCGGGGTCAGATGCGTGAAACATCAACAACATATGGTAAGTATCCTAAAATTGAAATGTTAAGGAGTTCAAAATGAGTTTCAATCCTAAACAGCTCACCTCGAAACGACTAATCGGGTCTGCTAATTTGTACGCATGCTGATATTCAATAAAGTTGCAGTTCTTGAAGCTTGTAAAAACGCAATGTGAACTATGAAAGCGTAAGTATGATAGAGGCAACGAGTAAGCATGAGGTAACAGCCACAAACATAGAAATATATACCTTAAATATCCGCATAGCATCCAGACCCTTATTCTTAGGAGTAGCATTGATGTCCCACAAGCATATTTGAGCATCGTCCGAACCGCTCAACAGATGACCCTGCTTAAACTGACTCCAAGATAAACCATATCCTTTGGTATTATGGCCCCTCAACCTCAAATCAGGATTGCAGGTGCCATCTAGAGGAGGCTTTGATGGATGTTTGCTATAATCGAAAACATAAACTTCAGCACTAACGGTCTAGGTGGTGGCAATAATAAATTGGTTTTGAGGCATGTAATGAGCTCGGTTAACTTCTGCTTCATGATTTATTTGCTGGAATATTTGGACCTGCAAAAAAGAGAGTTAGTAATTGAAACTCAAAAGGCTTCATATGACCACAGGTAGAACCTGTGGCACCTTTATTATTGTTTTCTTTTTCTTGAGCGTAAGAGTTAAGGAAAAAGGTAAAAGAAGAGGGATTATTATTGATGGAGAAAAACAGTTACAGCATTGGAGCATTTCATCGAAGCTTTGCATATCACAACTCATTGACCCTTTCACTCAACTCGCTTCCTTCTTTATAGAGGCAAGAAGACTTTCCGGCCAAGTCCCATTAATTGATCATAACGTTATCGTGGAAATGCTGCACGGACAAATATACACAGAAACAGAAAAAGAATCACCTTGATACTAAACCAGATCGAGCCCGGGATCTTCTTGAAAATGAAAAGATCTACGAAAGGCAGCCAACCACCTAGAAATAGCAATGTGCATAGACCAGACCAGGTGAGTAAGGATGCAGCTCCGTGGACCGCTCGTCGAGCCTGATAATTAAAATATGTATAATGGTTGTTTTCTATTAATGACCGAATTATCTCATCACAAAATCAATTTTAATGAACAAAGAAAAAAAATTCCTCCCGGTGCGGCATTCCTGATCTTCGACCACCCTTTTGACATCATCCGTTGTGAAATGTTCAAAGCGGAATCCGAAAACCAATCAATCAGATCTGGTTGGCCTTCCTTTTACTGGGACCAGTCGCAAGAAGATTGAAGAAGTCCTTATTGAATTACAACCAGTCTAGTAACTAACTTTTCCCTAACAGCTATATTCTAACTAACAAGGAATACTAACAACGTCCCCTACTTGTAGCTATTTGAGTTATGTGCTCCCGAGCTGCCATCCATAGTCGGTAGTGTATCATTGGTTGCGTCGTAGAAAATCGAATCAAAGTCTTAACCCCAAAATCAAAACGGAAACATATCAATTACATCTAGATTAGGGGGTTTCGAATTAGGGTTCCTGAAATTGGAACCCTAGTTTTCCAATTATGGTTATATCTACAAACTGAAACAAGTTGAGAGAGAGATCTTGGGGGTGGGTCTGCTTCGAAGCTCGTCTGGTTGAAGAGAGAGCGTCAGGTTCGAAGCTTTCGAGAGAGAGCCCGTCTTCTCTTTAGTCGCCGGAGATGGAGACGACTACGGTGGTGCGGTGGTCGTCGCTCGCCCTTTCCCCCACTCGTTCTCTGTGTACAGATCGAAGGAAAACGGGTGTTGAGGTTTTTATTTATTTATTTTGCTTTGGTTAAAAAAACAATAATTTCCACGTCATGACACAGGTTGAACCTATGTCATGGCCCATAAACGACACCGTTTTAAGCTTTGGTAAGAAAATTTAATAATTGCCACGTCATGACACAGGTTGAACCTGCGTCATGACTCATAAACGACGTCGTTTTAATTCTAAGCACTCTTGGATACTACCAGGACGATTTGTACCCATATGAACTATTGTTTAATGATCCGAGACACTATTCTCGTAAAAATTATTAGTATAACACATATGATATATGAATATCTTGGGAAAAAAATTATATATTAGTACTTAATCGAACTGAATTTATATTTTTTAAAATGCATTTGGTTATATTGAATCATATCCCCTTCCGTATCAACAACTCTTAGGAAACTGTAAGTACGTTTCCTATCTATCCGAGTGATATTTTAATGATCTAAGACATTCATATTGTAGAACGCAGAAAAAATACAAATCATGTAAAAATTTCACATTGTTTGAAAATGAGTTAGTATTTGATCTTAACGAATTTATATTTCTTCAAATAGGGTTGGCTACACAAAATCAAAACCGTAATAAATAGAAACGACGTCGTCAGAAGGTGGTCTCAACATAATCTTTCCCTCTCCCTCTTCCATTTACCCTATGCCTTCCCGGTCGATCAGAATCGAAACGACGACGTCGATTGTGCACATTCGAAGCTCGCTTGGTCGAGCAATGGTGGGTTTGTGTTTCAGTTCACAAAGAAACACAAATAAAAGAAACCCATCACGTTCAATGGTGACTGTTCAATCGCCGAAGGTGGTCTCAAATTCTCGACGGTTACAGTCTCCATTTGGTCATGATTTTGGTATGAACCCAATCTTCTACTGAATAATCTTGATATGCACAATTTATGTTGAACAACTCATTCACTTTGATGTTTTTAAATCAACACAAGTTCCCGAAATAGATTGGTTTGAGCTGAATTTTTGTCAAGTCTGGGCCTTTTTTTTATTGACTTCTGTTTCTTGATACGACTTCCTAGGTGTCAGGTTCTTTGTGTTACATCCTATGTCATGATAAAAACTTTCCTTAATTGGTTGGCATATACTTTTGCATACAAGTGTATCCGGTTGGTAAGAAATCAATGATTGGTTTGAGCACAAGTATTGAGGATAGCATCATAGCATAGTGCTCAGAGAATGTTTATAAGTTGGGATCATACAAATAGCCCCTTTGGATTGTTGCCAAGGGTGAGAAAAGAAAAGAAAGTAGAGTCCTTCAATTTATTTGGATAACTAAATGAGTTGAGAATAGTCGAAGGATAAATTTATCGTAGTTTCTAAATTATCCTTTAAACAAAAGTGGGAACCAATAGTTAACACTGGAGATAAATGCTTTTAATTTGAATCTGAGTATTAATTCATCAATTGTATGTCTCTTAAGAAAAGTTGGAATCCCCCAAAAGGACCAAAATTGTGGGAAAGGGGAGAGCAAAGTTTTGTTACTATGCATATTGGATTTTTCTCTTCTGCTGTCTCAATACTAGCTATTGATTGCATTTGTAAAATCTGACAAGTGAAATAATTTTGTACAGATAATAAAAACAAGAACTATACCGATTTTGTTTGTCCATGGGTCAGCAATTTGGAAGATATGTGGTTTGGTCCTTGGAAATTTTTGCTTTTGGGGGAATTTTCTGGTTGCAAGCAACCGGAGGCAGTGCTACAGAAACTCGTGCATGATCTGAAGGTAAAATGTAAAGTGGATGCACGTGAGGGTCATTAAAGTTATTCTAGGAGGTGCCAAGCATGTACGTGGGAGTGAAGGATGTATTTTGCAGCTTATACTTGGCAAAGGGTGTTTCATTGGATACTTAATCAAGAGAGGCTTGGTGCATCGTCTGATACATGTCATGGAGTCGAAAGTCAGACCAAGAGGGCCTTCAAACTAACACTTCAAGCATTCCATGAAGTTGACGAGGGAGAGTATCTAAACAGAGAACCAGTAATTCTAGTGCTAGATTTTGATGTGCAGGTGGGTCTTTGGATTTATGTTCCTTACCTGTTTTTGTATTGAAGTTACTGTTTCAGTTTGGAAAATGTTTTGAAGTTGGTGATCAGAATGTTATTGCTTCCCTTGTGAAAATTTTATAGGGTAAATTGGGTTTTATCTTGAAAGGAAGAAACACATGTACGAAAGCTGTGGGTGTTATTAACTACAACTATCCATGAAGTCCTGTCCAATTGCTCGCAGCTGTTCGAACATGAAATTTCTGGAACTGGAACACTTTGTGAATTTAGCCTTTAAAATGGGTAACACATAGTTGTATGTATTGTACCCTTTGTTAAAATAGTTCCAATTCGTAATGGATATGCACTGGACCAATTGCCCACCCCCTTCCCCACACCCCGAAAAAAGAATGCTTGTTGCCACAAGATGCCTGTTTATGCTTATTTGCGACTCTTTGCATTTAGAGAATTCGTTTGGCATTTTTTGTTGTCTTTACTTTTTCCTGTGGCACACTCCGGTTCATTCAAACAGGAAATTGATTGTTCGACATTTGCAGATGCTTCCAAACCAGGAGCATGACGCGAGGATTGCTGGTATCTTCCCATTGATAGATCCCCTGGATGCTTTTTATTTGTTGAATCCCAGTGGTGATCTCAGTGGCAAACAGGATAAGTTTGAACATTTTTTTAGGTAGAGAACCTTGGAGGTAATTCCCTGGTATTGTTTCTTCATGAGAGTATCATTTAAGGAAAAAGTAGCGGAATTTTGTTATCCTGTATAAAGACTTGTTATTGTGCTTATTCAAGCAGTTATTACCAATGTGCTCCCATCTATGAAGCACGGGTACTTCTAAAACGCCAAAGTACCCGTACCGGGTACCGGGTACCGGTACTTCATGGGTACTTCAAAATACATACCGGGTACTTTTGAGTTTATGGGTACTTTTTGGGTACTTTTCTGGATACTTTTGGGTCTATTCATAAAGTTTTCAAAACTTCAGGGAGTGTGCATGAAAAAAATAAACTCAATTTGTTGGCCTTATTATGCAAGAACTCAATGCGATAAAGTCATAAACTCGAGACCATGACTCAGATCCAGAGCTTGGTTTTTGAAAACAAGAGAAGGGTTGACCAATCTTTTTTGTTGCTATAAGCTTTTGTTATCTTGCTTCTATCTATAAAATATGTTATACTTGTTATATCTATTGAATCATGTCAAAATTGTAAAAAGATATATATGAAAAAATTGCCGTAACCCCGCCGTACCCGTACCCTACTTTTTTGGGTTGTTGCCGTATCCTGTACTAGTACCCGTACCCTTGCTTCCCAGGCTCCCATCCATGCCAATACATGCACCTCTTCAATCTTTGGCGTGGCTTGCTTTTCTTTCGGATTCTGGGTGTGTCGTCCCATCGGTAGTGTTTTGTTTTGGGCTGGCGTGGGCATCCTTTTTGGGGTGGTTGAGTTCCATAGATACATCTTGCCAATTAATGCATGCTTACAGACACACCTGGGTAACGAAATCTAACACTACAAAATTTGCAAGAGTTCCAATAGTGCATAGTTTAATGCAAAACAACAAGGAGAGAAGTCTTACTTGTGACGATAAAATGTATGGAGAGCAGTGGAGATCTTGCGGAGATCAAATAACTTAACAGTCTTATCAGTAGACCCAGTTGCCACAACCCATTCATTGCAGGGATTGAAAGCTAAGCAGTTAACCTACCAAAAAATCAATAAATATTAAGTAATGAATCATTTCAACAGTATAAACCTCAGAACCCCTTAGCAAAACCAAAGAGAAGATCGTTTCATCTCATACGACACTTACCACCAGAACCAACAAAATCGTGCAACCATCAAAGAAGAGACAATTTTCTTTTTAGCAGGTAGGAAAGCAAGAATGATGTGACAAAGGGCACACACTATATTAAGGACAATGTAGTCATTTAAAATACCAGCCACTTCCTTCCACTTCCCTCCCGGTTTTGGTAGTACAAAATATTATGGGACATGACATGAAAATCATCGCACTTCTAGTAGTCCTTTCCTTACCTTGTCCTTCCAAACACAGAAGGGAGATCACATTAATCCCTCTTCTCGTCCCTCCCCCCTTCTCCCTCTGGTTTTCCTCCCTAGCAAATGTATACTAAGCATCCTGGCGTGCTTTAAATAAAAATCTTTCGAGTTTGTAACAGGATAGCCCTAAATCAGAGAACTACAACGAGATGGTACCAAAGACAGGAAGATGAATAAATTAAAAGGAACACATTTGTGTCATGTCCACCATAGAGTTCATTTGATGCTCTCATGCATCCCAAATATCTAGTGAATAAAATATTCACAGGTATTCCATCTAATTCGAATTATAAAAATACAATGGGCTTGACCTTTGTGTGTTAAGTGAATGATTACATCTATGGATGAGATAGCAACCCTTTCTGATCTATCCTTTCTTTTCTTTTTTTCACCCCCAAAATACTGTTAAACTTAAACCTAACAGATACTTGGCACCCATGACGAACACAACATCGTTGTCTTCCCATCCAATGGTAGGTTAGCCAAATATGACGCCCCCAAAAAGTCATCAAAGCGTGAACAAATATCAAATCTTTAAAATTAATCCTCCCTTCATATGTGTGTGGCATGCAAGGCTACATGGTTGTGTGTGTGTGCATCTCTTTGTACTCGGCACTCCTGAATGCACAAGGGAGTAGGGACTTCTGAACTTTGAAGCATGCATATGTACCTCACTTTGATGATCAACTACAGATTTGTCAGCTGATGGAGTCCAGAGATCCCATACATGCAGATAGTGGTCATACCCAACTGAACCAAATAAGTATTCATGCCTCAAATGCCATGCTAATTCTCTACAACACCTTCATGAACCTGTATCAGCAATTAACATAGCTCGCATATAATGACAACTGCAAAATTTCAATGGAACTGCCCGACACTTAATGAATTCAGATTTCTGCATGTTTCTAGAAAGAACAAAGCACACACCTTTTTTCTCCCTTGTGATAACAATTCAATCTAAGGGCAGAGCCAGGATTTTTTTAACAGTGCGGTCAATTACCTAGAGTGCATTCAGTAATCATAGAAAGGCATGTTTAATTCTAGTGAGGGTCTTTCAAACAATTTGTTAATATCTGTGGGGTCAGATGCGTGAAATATCAACAACATATGGTAAGTATCCAACAATTGAAATGTTAAGGAGTTCAAAATGAGTTTCAATCCTAACCAGCTCACTACAAAATGACTAATCGGGTCTGCTGATTCGTACGCATGCTGATATTCAATAAAGTTGCAGTTCTTGAAGCTTGTAAAAACGCAATGTGAACTACGAGAGCGTATGATAGAGGCAACGAGTAAGCATGAGGTAACAGCCACAAACATAGAAATATGAACCTTAAACATCTGCATAGCATCCAGACCCTTATTCTTAGGAGTAGCATTGATGTCCCACAAGCATATTTGAGCATCGTTCGAACAGCTCAACAGATGACCCTGCTTAAACTGACTCCAAGATAAACCATATCCTTCGGTATTATGGCCCCTCAACCTCAAATCAGGATTGCAGGTGCCATCTAGAGGAGGCTTTGATGGATGTTCGCTATAATCGAAAGCATAATCTTCAGCACTAACAGTCTTGGTGGTGGCAATAATAAATTGGTTTTGAGGCATGTAATGAGCTTGGTTAACTTCTCCTTCATGATTTATTTGCTGGATTATTTGGACCAGCAAAAAAAAAGTTAATAATTGAAACTCAAAAGGCTTTATACGACCACAGGTTGAACCTGTGGCACCCTTATTTTTTTTTTCCGAGCGTACGAGTCAAAGAAAAAGGTAGAAGAAGAGGGACTATTATAGATGGAGAAAAACAGTTACAACCATTGGAGCATTTCGTCCAAGCTTTGCATATTACAACTCATTGAGCCTTTCACTCAACTCGCTTCCCTCTTTATAGAGGCAAGAAGACTTTCAGGCCAAGTCCCATTAATTGATCATAACGATATCGTGGAAATGCTGCACGGACCCATATACATCAAAACAGAAAAGAATCACCTTGATACTAAACCAGATCGAACCCGGGATCTTCTTGAAAATGAAAAGATCTAGGAAAGGCAGCCAACCTCCTAGAAATAGCAATGTGCATAGACCAGACCAGGTGAGTAAGGATGCAGCTCCCTACTCGTAGCTATTTGAGTTATGTGCTCCCGAGCTGCCATCCATAGTCGGTAGTGTATCATCCAGCTCCTTGGTTGCGTCGTGGAAAAATCAAAGTCTTAACCCCAAAATCAAAACGAAAACACGTCAATTACATCAAGCTGAGGGGGTTTCGAATTAGGGTTTCTGCAATTGGAACCCTACTTTTCCAATTATGGGTTATATCTACGAACTGAAACAAGTTGAGAGAGAGAGAGAGAGAGAGAGAGAGAGAGAGAGACCTTGGAAGCTCGTCTGGGTGAAGAGAGAGCGTCTGGTTCGAAGCTTTCTAGAGAGAGCCCGTCTTCTCTTTAGTCGCCGCAGATGGAGACGACTACGGTGGTGCGGTGGCCGTCGCTCGCATTTTCCCCCTCTCATTCCCAGTTTTGAGGTTTCCGACTTTTTTTGCTTTGGTAAAAGAAAATAATTCGGAGTAGTTTCTACGTAAACGTCATGACACATGTTGAACCTATGTCATGACCCATGTCGTTTCAAATGTAGGCACTCTTGAACCTATTCCACGTCATGACACAGATTGAACCTATGTTATGACCCATAAACGATGTCGTTTCAAATGTAGGCACTCTGGATAATTTCCAGGTCATGACACAGGTTTAACCTGTGTCATAACCCATAAACGACGTCGTTTTAATTGTTAGCACTCTTGCATACTACGTAGGACGATTTCTACCAATATGAACTATTATTTAATGATCTGAGACAGTCTTCTTGTAGAAATTATTATAACACATATGATGTATGAATATCTTGCAAAAATAATATATATTAGTACTTAATCTAATTAACTTTATATTTTTTAAAATGAATTTGGATACATTGAATTATATTTTCTTCTATATCTACAATTCTTAAGACACTTTAAGTAAATTTTCTATCTATCCGAGTGATGTTTTGATGATCTACGACATTCACATTGTAGAATGCAGAAAAATACAAATCAACAAGAAATTCCACATCATTTGAAAATAGATTAGTATTTGATCTTAATGAATTTATGTTTCTTAAAATAGGTTTGGATACACAAAATCAAAACCGTAATAGATAGAAACGACGTCGTCAGAAGGTGGTCTCAAGACTCAACGTCATCAGAATCGAGCCTTTCCCGTCGATCAGAATTGAAACGACGACGTCGACTGTGCTCATTCGAAGCTCACTTGGTCGAGCAATGGTGGGTTTGTGTTTCAGTTCACAAAGAAACACAAAACAAAGAAGCCTATCATCATCAATGGTGACTGTTCAATCGCCGAGGTGGTCTCAAATTCTCAACGGTCACAGTCTCCCCAGTGACATCTGCTCATGATTTTGGTATGAACACAATCTTCTTCTACTGAATAATCTTGATTTGCACAATTTATGTCAACAACTCATTCACTTTGAATCTTTGATATCTTTATATCAGCACCGGAAATAGATTGGTTTGAGCTGAATTTTTGTCAAGTCTGAGCTGAATTTTTTCATGTTTGAGTTAATTTCATAGACAGAAGCAAGATAACAAAAGCTAATAGCACTTGAATTTGAACGCATACTGCTTGATGGACTCATCTTCCTATGAAATAAAATGCAATAGCCTAATTGTTGTGCATGCAACTATCATAGGTTTCAAGATGGACAGCAAAAGATGTTTCAAGGTGCATCTAAAAAATGGAAAAAAGGAATAGATTTTGACATGATAACGAGAGAGAAGGGGCAACAGAAATAAAGAGAGAGGGGAGTCGTAATCGCTAGAGGAAAGATCTACGGAAAAGATTAGTCAACCCTGCTCTTTTTTTTACAAAATCAAGCTTTAGATTTGAGTCGTGGTCTTGAGTTTATGACTTTATTGCATTGAGTTCTTGCACATTAAGGCCATCAGTTTTGAGGATTTTTCCATGTAGAATCCTTAAAGTGTTGAAAATTTTACGAATAGACCCAAAAGTACCCAGAAAAGTACCCAACGAAGTATCCATAAACTCAAAGTACCCGGTATGTTTTTGGAGTACCCTGTATGTATTTTGAAGTACACATGAAGTACCGGTACCCGGTACGGGTATTTTGGGGTTTTAGAAGTACCTGTACTTCATAGGTTCCTACCATGCATGTACCGGCTTCTTATTGGAGTATTTCTTGCGCAATCACCCACATCCACATATCAACTGTCCTATCTTGGATAATGCTAGCCTTTGTTCTCTGTCGTGAAGTTCCTGTACTTGTCCAAAAGGTTTAACTTGCTCTCTCTCTCTCTCTCTCTCATTTCGGTTTCTTTTTGTTTAAAATAGTAGTTTTATTGAGATAGGAGAGAGGCAGAAAGAAAAATTAGAGAGGGATGAAGTACCCCTCTCATATAAGCAAAACCACGCTATACCAAAGGTAAATGATAAACAGTCAACTTAAACATTGGCGTAAAAAAGAATGTTGAATCTCCAATTATCTCTCTCTATTTGAAATTATACTTCTCAAGTGGTGTTTAGTACTTCATATGTTCATTACGCAGTGGCTAAATTTACAAGGCTGTGAAGTGAGAGAGAATTGCTGATATTGCCATTCTTCATATTTCCAAAACTGAGATGAAATACCTGCCATTTTAAGATATTCATGCCCGTTTTTGTTTTAAAATTTGCCAGCGTGTTACCAAGAAACATTAGTTATCATTTTCGCTCTAGTTTTACTTTGCTAATTTATCTTAGAAAAAGTCCAATCTCTTTCTTCTTGGTAGAGACATATATCTTAAACTGTTTGTGTTTCAATGAGCTCAAGGAAGACAATCCATTTACTGGTATACGTTATGGAATAGGAAGCTTGTGTTTGAAGATTTTTTAAACAGGATTTTTGGTTCATTAGTTTGGAAAATTTGACTTATTGTTATTTTGTTCGGGGACCTTTCCTTTCCTGCTGTCGCTTGTAGGGTACAATCTTGCAGCTCATGAATAGGTCCCTCACTTTGGTGGCGGTCTTTTGATTCTAGACCACAGAGATTTTTGGATTGTCAAATCATTGGTCAAAACCATCAAAATTCATTGCTTTTCTCATGTTGTTTTTTTTGGTTTACATACTTTTTGATCGATGTTTCTCCATTCCTGATACAATAACAGGTATCCAGATTGCTTGCTGCTATTTTTGTATTTCCGCCTCAACTGAAATCTTTTCTCCGTACGTCTCTCCTTGCAAAGTACTCTCTGAAAGCCATTGGGCTTCCTATTTTCATCAAGCTTCACTTGGTACACATCTTAACCACAAGCTATTATCTAGTCTGAGTGGGAAGCAAAAAGTCCAAGATCCTATTGATGTTAAGGTGTATGCTCTGGGCCTATGGATTTTGCCTCTTTTTTGGATATGTCCAAAACTAATCCTGGAACAGCAGTTTTTCCATGCTTTTGCTGTTTGCCTGGGATTGTTTTCCCTCTTTCATTGATTTTATCTCCATTTTTTCAATTGTTTTTGTCTTTTCTTTAATACTCTCTCCATTCCAAAAATGTTGGTTTTCAATTTGGGTTGTCCCAAAAGTAAGCACTCTTTGAAAAGTCGAGGAGAATTTTCTTTAATTTTCAGGAATTATCTTTTGTCTTATAAATGTTTGTTGTTAGACACTATCCCTCACCATAGGACACCAATAGTTGTCTTTACTTCTAAAGTTGCATCGAAACCGAAAAACTTGCTCTGTAGGAAGAAAGCTAAAGTGGCGAACAGTGAGCGTATCTCACTGAGCTTAGTTTCCTACTATACTCAGAGTATAGTTTCACTACCTTGTTGATGGTTTTACAAGAACAGCTCTAAATTTCACCGCAGGATATGCATCTTGTTTAGCAGGAAGAATTTGACATAACAATTCCACTTCCCCCTTCTTTTGTGTATATGTTGTATTAGAGGTTGGCATCTTGAGGAGCCTTTCTGTTTTTCCCCTCTTCTCTTGGATACTTTGCCTGCCATTACTCAAGAAGTTACGTTGTACTTCTTCTGTATTTCACTCAGGGTTTTTGCCTTCCTGTTCGAGTACTATCACTTCAGAGAGGCTCAACTTACTCAGAATGTAGCAAGTTGGGTCAAAACACACTTACAGCTTAATAATTGCCTTTTCCTTTACTCCTTCCTGCTGCAGTCTTGCACCTGAATCGTTCCAAGATCTTGAAGGATATGTGCTAAGATTTTTCCAAAGTCTTCCTTGCACAACAACTGCCGGTCTTAGTTTGCTTGGAGGTGCTTTGGAAGATTTGTGGTTTGGTCCTTGGAAATTTTTGCTTTTGGGGGAATTTTCTGGTTGGAAGCACCAGGAGGCAGTGCTACAGAAACTAGTGCATCATCTGAAGGTAAAATGTAACGTGGATGCACAAGAGGGTCTGCTTAAAGTTATTCTAGGAGATGCCAAGCATGTATGTGGGAGTGAAGAATGTATTTTGCTGCTAATACTTGGCAAAGGGTGTTTCATTACTGTAATCAAGAGAGGCTTGGTGCATTGTCTGATACATGTCAGGGAGTCGAAAGTCAGACCAAGAGGGCCTTCAAACTAATATTTGAAGCATTCCATGAAGTTGACGAGGGAGAGTTTCTAAACAGAGAACCAGTAATTCTAGTGCTAGATTTTGATGTGCAGGTGGGTCTTTGGATTTGTGTTCCTTACCTTTTTTGTGTCATATATATATACTGTTTTTGGTATTAAATTTACTGTTTCAGTTTGGAACGTTTTGAAGTTGGT
Source organism: Gaultheria prostrata (assembly GCA_036023075.1). Lineage (NCBI taxonomy): Eukaryota > Viridiplantae > Streptophyta > Magnoliopsida > Ericales > Ericaceae > Gaultheria > Gaultheria prostrata. The sequence continues at coordinate 13,015 of JAXBDA010002490.1, forward strand.
GATCAGAGTATTATTGCTTACCTTGTGAAAATTTTAGAGGGTAAATTGTGTTTTATCTTGGAAGGGAGAAATGAATGTATGAAAGATGTGGGTGTTATTAACGACAAAGTGCCATGAAGTCCAGCCCAATAGCTCGCAACTGTTCCAAACATGAAAATGTCTGGAACTGGAACACTTTGAGAATTTGGCCTTTTATATACTTAACACCTAGGTGTATGTATTGTGCCCTTTGTTAAAATAATTCCAAGTCATAATGGATATACACGGGACCAATTGCCCACCCTCTTCCCTACACCCTGACAAAAGAATGCTTGTTGCCACAAGATGCCTGTTTATGCTTCCAAGGGACTCTTGCAGTTAGGGAACTCATGTGGCATTTTTCGTTGTCTTCACATTTTTCCGTGGCACACTCCGGTTCATTCAAATATATTGTGCTTATTCAAGCAGTTATTAACTGTCTTCTCATCCATACCAATGCATGCACCTCTTCAATCTTTTTGTTGGGCGTTGCATTGAACATTGGAGTACAGTATTTGATTTCTCCTCTCTCTTCAAATGATGTTATGTTTGATTTTTCTGTACAGGGAAAAGCAGGAACCGCACCCACAATTGAAGAATTAGCTGTTGCCTTAAGAAGTCCTGACCTATTTATTTATTTTGGTCACGGAAGTGGTATGCTTGATCAAAACCATTACCATTTCTCTTTATTATTCTGTTTCTTTTTTTTTTGGGTTGGAATTTTAAGCCTTACTATATGGAAACAAAATGAAACATTAGTACAAATTAATAAATGAAATCTTTCTCAAAGTATCCTTGATGACAATTCCATCTTTTTTGCTCTATTTGCGCTATTTAGACCAAGTTCTGTTCTACTGTATCAGTATTGAATGATTGTTTATGTGTGGTTCAGGGGTGCAGTTTATTCCTGAGCAAGAAATTCAAAAGCTTCAAAATTGTGCCACTACCCTCCTGATGGGTTGCAGTGGATCTCTATCTCTAAATGGTAGTTACACTCCACAAGGTGCTCCTCTCTGCTATCTCTTAGCAGGTTCTCCTGTCATAGTTGCTAATTTGTGGGACGTGACAGACAAGGATATTGACCGATTTGCCAAGGCCATGTTTGATTGTTGCCTAGAAGAAAGACTAACTGATTCCGTGGGTTGTGTTCAATGCAATTTAATTACAGAAAAGTTCAACTCCAGCCAGATGACTGGAACCAAGGGAAATGCTAAGAACAAAACCTGAAGAAAAACTGTGCTGGAAAATCTTTACACAAGTGTCCGTAATGACCGTTGTAACCACAGACCAAAGATTGGTTCTTTCATGGGTCAAGCTCGAAAAGCTTGCAAAATCCCCTATTTGATAGGGGCTTCACCTGTATGTTATGGTGTTCCAACGGGTATTAGTAGAAAGAAAGATTTGTAGCATTACAGGAATTTCTCATGCCTCCGCAATTTGTTTCAAGAAGAAACTGCACACCTTTCGCCTCCTTTGGCCTGTACGCACAAGATACCATAGCAAAGGCCTGCCAAATTGCTAGCAAAATTGGTTTCTCCTACTACCAGAGCCTGTCAACACATACAGATTACCCTCTTGATTCCTCACATTGAAATTGTTTGATACTTTCACCTCCAAGTTTTCTGCAGCAGGTGGCAACAACACTCTGTAGCCTAGATAGTTCATGTCATTAATTTTATGACAAGGGGTATTGTACATTGTACCCAAGGTAATATGGATTGTGAAAGCTTACATCCACAAATCATTGCTTCATTAAGTTTTTGTATTGCCGCTGTACAAATGACTGATACGTGAGAAGCATCCGTTCTCTGGAATCGCATGCTTTAATAAGATTACTCTTTTATGCCTGATTTTGTATACACGCTCCTGTCTTTGATCAATCTTGTTCCAAAGTTATTGAAGCAATTTGGCATATAATGACTATTAGTCTTCTTATGCTTAATTTACAAATTACCTGTTAAAGCATTTGATGGAAATTGAGCAGAGGCTTGTATTGGTACCATTGATGTGTAAATTAACCATCGGATAGATGAGTTCCAAATAATCAAATTTTAACTGGAGGGTTGAAGCTAAGCCAAAACTCCGAATTCCACTTGGACAAAATGGAAGATATTGCCGATAAATAGGAGTACGTCTTGTTTATTAACATTTCAAAAATGTTCCGTCTTAATTAGGGCAGTCAAACCAACTCTCATACAAGCTACCGGTGGTTCATTCATAGCGAATTAAAAGAGAAAGTAATGAAATCAAATCCGTACAATTGCCGGAAGAATATATATATACATAATAGAAAGATAGAACTCAAAAAAAAAAAAAAATCCATCTTATGGTAGCTGAGCCAAACACTATGGAAAGTCTGATGGCCACTGGGAGGATTTGACAAGGAACCAAACTGATAATTGAACAATGATGCCTAATCCACAGAGAACATCTCCAACATTCAGGCAAAACAACAATGAATAATTAAAACCATTCTTGAGCTAGTGTATTTGGCGGCTGGGGGCACATGATTTAACAACATTTAAACAACGTGCCAACTATACACTGAAAAAAGGTCAGGCGGCATCGAAAGGTGCAAAGACCTAGATGCTCTGTCATCTTTTTGTGGCTCCTGATTGAGCTCTCTCTAATTTGGGATCTCTAGGCACCTTTTGTTGATTCGTCGCCCGGTACATCATCCTCATCATGGTAGATGTTTTCTGCAAATCTGCCAGATCTGAAGTATGTTATCTTCAGCCACGCTAGCAACTACCGAATCTTCACAGGGGTTCCACGAGAAATCTGAAATTTTACTGGTATGCCCGCCATGGATGAATAACAGCTCGGGTGGGCCATCTTCAGCATCCTCTGGTGTCTGTTCTTCATCGATCCTGATAAGAAAGAAAAAGGAGATGCAAAATAAGATAACCCAGGCAAGCAAACCATTGTTAGTTGCATGCTTATGGCGGTGTACACAGTCAGATTAATTATTTCCTAATAATCTGGATCCAAATATCCAAACAACCAATGCTTCGAGAAGTCAGCAGCACATTACACCACAAGGTGAGAAGTGAGAACAAACAAAATATAAACATTTACTTGATTTTATACAAAAAACAAAGTTTAGCGGATCCACTTTAATGCATTTAAATCAGCTTTTTCTATCTGGGTCATACAAATCAACGAAGTTAGCAACAAATTATCTGCATAATACTTCTTAATTTGCTAGAGTCATTTCGGTACCTCATCATAGCCTTCATTTTTCTTCATTTAAGGGAATTTATTCGGCTTGATTCCATTTCATCACAAACTTACTTTCAATCCACATGACACATATTACATCAATATTTTTGGTAGCAAAAGTTGTACTGCTAAACGCTATGAGGAAGTGCTCGGTGAATTTCAAGTTGAGATCTCTAAACAGAAGTCATTGATCATTTCTTATGGTTCATTTGAGTTCGCTAAACCCCATGTTCTGATCTTTCCATTTTTTTCACCCATTTCATGGGTAAAGTCTCCCAACTATATTTGAATATGAATTGGCTATCCATAAAGATAAATAAAACTTTCTTGTAGTTCAACTTTTTGCTCTAAAAATGAAGACAGACATGTTGGAAATCGCCGGTTGGCCATTCAAATTTGGCCTTCGGTACCTAACTCTTTAGATAATAATAAGTGAGCTGTTCGTTGCCATCTTATGGAGAAGCCTTCACGACCTTCGATACCGGCGAGTCATCATACTTTGAAGAATGCAAAAAGGACCTCAGAGCCTGTTTTTGGCTTCTTCTCTCTAATGTCAAAATGGAAAACTCATTCTAGCAAAATTTGTTTTGAAGAGGGGTTGCTAAACATACAAAACTTCAAAAGGAGAAAGGGAAAAGCCAAAAATTGGCTCCTAAACGCCCCTTAAAGTTTACCAAATGCATTTACTATTTTCCTTCCCAACATAAGTTGTGACCAATAGACTATTTTTAAATGCGTGATACTCCACTATCTTATATATTGGGCTCTAGGCTTGTTTTATTTTGTTAGGGCTATAACAATTTGGTTAGAATTATTTTAACCTCGCACGAGTAATCCAGCGCTGACAATACTATAGAAAATTTAATTTATATCTGAATTTTTTTTGTTTCAGTGCATTTTTTGAACCCAGCGATAAAGTCGCCCCTGAGTAACCAACTAAACACTTGAGCTCCCTAACAACTATATTCTAAACTATATTCTAACTAACAAGGAATACTAACAACCATAGTCGGTAGTGTATCATTGGTTGCGTCGTAGAAAATCGAATCAAAGTCTTAACCCAAAATCAAAACGAAAACATGTCAATTACATCTAGATTAGGGGCTTTCGAATTAGGGTTCCTGAAATTGGAACCTAGTTTTCCAATTATGGGTTATATCTACGAACTGAAACAAGTTGAGAGAGAGAGAGAGAGAGAGAGAGAGAGAGAGAGAGAGACCTTGGGGGTGGGTCTGCTTCGAAACTCGTCTGGTTGAAGAGAGAGCGTCTGGTTCGAAGCTTTCGAGAGAGAGCCCGTCTTCTCTTTAGTCGCCGGAGATGGAGACGACTACGGTGGTGCCGCCACTCGTTCTCTGTATGTACAGATCGAAGGAAAACGGGTTTTGAGGTTTTTATTTTTTTATTTTGCTTTGGTAAAAAAAACAGTAGTAATAATTTCCACATCATGACACAAGTTGAACCTGTGTCATGACCCATAAACGACGTCGTTTTATTCTTCGTAAAAACTTAATAATTTCCACGTCATGACGCAGGTTGAACCTGTGTCATGACTCATAAACGACGTCATTTTAATTCTTAGCACTCTTGGATACTATAAGGATGATTTGTACCTATATGAACCATTTTTAATGATCCGAGACATTCATATTGTAGAACGCAAAAAAATACAAATCATGTAAAAATTTCACATTATTTGAAAATGAGATAGCATTTGATCTTAACGAATTTATATTTCTTAAAATAGGTTTGGCTACACAAAACCAAAACCGTAATAAATAGAAACGATGTCGTCAGAAGGTGGTTTCAACATTATCTCTCTCCCCCTCTCCCCCTCCCGTCGATCAGAATACCTGTCCCGTCGAATCGTCGATCAGAATCGAAACGACGACGTCGACTGTGCTCATTCGAAGCTCGCTTGGTCGAGCAATGGTGGGTTTGTGTTTCAGTTCACAAAGAAACACATATAAAAGAAACCCATCTTGGTCGAGCAATGGTGACTGTTCAATTGATGAAGGTGGTCTCAAATTTTCAACGGTTACAGTCTTTCCCAGTGGGTCTGTGTTTCAGTTCACAAAGAAACACATATAAAAGAAACCCATCTTGGTCGAGCAATGGTGACTGTTCAATTGATGAAGGTGGTCTCAAATTTTCAACGGTTACAGTCTTTCCCAGTGACATCTGTTCATGATTTGGTATGAACCCAATCTTCTACTCAATAATCAGCACAAGTTCCGGAAATAGATGGGTTTGGGCTGGATTTTTGTGAGTCTGGGCTTTTGTTGAGTTTTGTTTCTTGATGCGACTTCGTAGGTGTCTGGTTCTTTGAGTTACATAATATGTCATAATAAAAACTTCACTTAATTGGTTGACATATACTTTTGCATATAAGTGAAGTGTATCCAGTTGGTAAGAAATCAATGATTGGTTTGAGCACAAGTATTGAGGATAGTATCCGAGTGTAGTGTCCGGAGAATGTTTATAAGCTGGGATCATACTAACAGCCCCTTTGGATTGTGGCCAAGGGTGAGAAAAGAAAAGAAAGTAGAGTCCTTCAATTTATTTGGATAACTAAATGAGCTGAGAATAGTGAGAAAAAGGTGAGAAGTAAAGAAAATAGATGAATCTTTAGTGGTCCATTTGTAATTCTCACAAATCTCGTCACTTTTGGTGACATTTGGTGTGAGACACAAATCGTTCTTTCTCTCCCTCTCTCACAATCCAAAGGGTCTCTTAAGGTAAAATAAGTGAAGGGGCATGGATAGCATTGGAAGAATAATCTTTTGTCTATGTTGAGATAGACGACCGAACAGGTTGCTCACAAGTTTTGCCTATTCATTCTTGTTTTTGGGGATTCCAGTGCTAGATTTTGATGTGCAGGTGGGTCTTTTGATTTTTGTTCCTTACCTTTTTCTGGGTCATATGTATACTGTTTTGGTATTAAATTTACTGTTTCACTTTGGAACGTTTTGAAGTTGGTGATCAGAGTATTATTGCTTCCCTTCTGAAATTTTTTGGAGGGTAAATTGTTTATTATCTTGAATGGAAGAAACGCATATATGAAAGCTGTGGGTGTTATTAACTACAACGTGCCATAAATGTCTGGATACGTAGCACATAAAGAATGCTTGTTGCCACAAGAAGCTTGTTTATGCTTCTAAGCGACTTTTTGCAGTTAGAGAACTCATGTGGCATTTTTTGTTGTCTTTACTTTTTCCCGTGGCACACTCCGGTTCATTCAAATATGAAATTGATTGTTTTGACATTTGCAGATGCTTCCATGGGAGAGTTTACCAATAGTGAGGAACCAGGATGTTTACCTCATGCCTTCTATTGGGAGCATCTTTGCCACACTAAAGATTCCAGGAGCATGATGCGAGGAATGCTGGTATCTTCCCATTGATAGATCCCCTGGATGCCTTTTATTTGTTGAATCCCAGTGGTGATCTCAGCGGCACGCAGGATAAATTTGAAGGTTTTTTTAGGGAGTGAAACTTGGAGGTAATTCTCTGGTATAGTTTCTTCGTAAGAAGATTATTTAAGAAAAGAAGCCGCGGACTTATGTTCTCGTATATAAAGACTTGTTATTGTGCTTATTCAAGAGCAGTTATTAACAATGTGCTCCCATCCATGCCAATGCATGCAGCACCTATTCAATCTTTTTGTTGGGCGTTGCATTGAAACAGTATTTGATCTCCTATCTCTTCAAATGACGTTATGTTTGATTTTCCTGCACAGGGGAAAGCAGGAACCGCACCCACATTAGAAGAGTTAGCTGTTGCCTTAAGAAGCCATGACCTATTTATTTATTTCGGTCACGGAAATGGTATGCTTGATCAAAACCATTACCATTTTTTATCACGGAAAGTGTAAGCCTTACTATTTTGAAACCAACTCAATCACAAGCTAAGCATTGATCCCAATCAATTGGAAACAGATGAAACATTAGCTTTACTTGCACTACTTAGACCAAGCTCTGTTCTACTGTACCAGTATTGAACGATTGTTTGTGTGATTCAGGGTTGCAGTTTATTCCTGAGCATGAAATTCAGAAGCTTCAAAATTGTGCCGCTACCCTCCTGATGGGTTGCAGCAGTGGATCTCTATCTCTAAATGGTAGTTACACTCCACAAGGTGCTCCTCTCTGCTATCTCTTAGCAGGTTCTCCTGTCATAGTTGCTAATTTGTGGGAAGTGACAGACAAGGACATCGACCGATTTGCCAAGGCCATGTTTGATTGTTGCCTTGAAGAAAGACTAACTGATTCGGTGGGTTGTGTTCAATGCAATTTAGTTACAGAAAAGTTCAGCTCCTTGCAGATAACTGGAACCAAGGGAAATGCTAAGAAGAAAACCTCAAGAAAAACTGTGCTGGAAAATCTTGACACAAGTGTCCGTAATGACTGTTGTAACCACAGACCAAAGATTGGTTCTTTCATGGGTCAAGCTCGAAAAGCTTGCAAAATCCCCTATTTGATAGGGGATTCACCTGTATGTTATGGTGTTCCAACGGGTATTCGTAGAAAGAAAGGTTTGTAGCATTACAGGAATTTCTCATGCCTCCGCAGTTTGTTTCAAGAAGAAACTTGAAACTTCATACATTTTGCCTCCTTTGCCCTGTACACAAGAGACCATAGCACAGGCCTGCCATATTGCTAGCAAAATTGGTTTCTTTGACTACCAGAGCCTGTCAACATATACAGATTACCCTCTGATTCCTCAAAGTGAAATTGTTTGATATTTTCACCTCCAAGTTTTTCTGCAGCAGAAGGTGGCAACAACGCTCTGTAGCCTAGATGGTTCATGTCATTAATTTATGACAAGGTGTATTGTAATTTGTACATTGTACCCACGGTAACATGGATTGTGAAAGCTTACTTGAGTTACATCCACAAATCATAGCTTCATTAAATTTTTGTATTGCCAAAGTGTACAAATGACTGATATGTGAGAACCATCCGTTCTCTGGAATCACATGCTTAAATAAGATTAGTCTTTTATGACTGATTTCGTTACTTTCGTATGCTCACTCCTGTCTTTGATCAATCTTGTTCCGAAGTTATTGAAGCGATTTGGAACATAATGACTATGTCTTTGTATGCTTAATTTACAAATCACCTGTTAAAGCATTTGAAGGAAACTGAGCAGCGGCTTGTATTGGTACCATTGATGTGTAAATTAACCATCGGATAGATGAGTTCCGAATATGTCAAATTTTAACTGGAGGGTTGAAGCTAAGCCAAAATTGTAGCTGAGCCAAACGCTATGGAAAGTCTGTTTGATGGCCACTGGGAGGATTTGACAATGAACCAAACTGATAATTGAACAATGATGCCTAATCCACAGAGAATATCGGCTTCAAAATTTCAGGCAAAACCACAATCAATAAATTAAAACCATTCCTGAGCTTGTGTATTTGCCCCCTGGGGGCACATGATTTAACAACATTAAACAAGGTGCCAAATATACACTGAAAAAAGGTTAGGCGACATCAACAGGTGCAAAGACCCAGATGCTCCTACTCTATCATCTTTTTGTGGCTCCTGATTGAGCTCTAATTTGGGATCTCTAGGTACCTTTTGTTGATTCGTCTCCTGGTACATCATCCTCATCATGGTAGATGTTTTCTGCCATCTGCCAGATCTGAAGTATGTTATCTTCAGCCACGCTAGCAACTACCCAATCCTCACAGGGGTTCCACGAGAAATCTGAAATTTTACTGGTATGCCCGCCATGGATGAATAGCAACTCGGGTGGGCCATCTTCAGCATCCTCTGGTGTCTGCTCTTCATCAATCCTGAATAAGAAAGAAAAAGGAGATGCAAAATAAGATAATCAGGCAAACAGACCATTGTTATTTGGGTACACAGATTTATCATTTTCGTAATAATCTGGATCCAAATAGCCATACCACCAATACTTCGAGTAGTCAGCAGCACATTACACTCCAAGGTGAGAAGTGAGAACAAACAAAATTTTTAACTATTACTTGATCCAATAAAAAGCAAAGTTTAGCGGATCCACTTTAATGCATTTAAATCAGCTTTTTCATCTGGTTCATACAAATCAACAAAGTTAGCAACAAATTAACTGCATAATAAGTCTTTTGCTAGTGTCATTTTGGTACTCATAGCCTTGATTTTTCTTCATTTGAGGGGGTTTATTCGGCTTGATTCCATTTCATCACAAAAATTTCAATCCGAACGATATACATTACATCAATATCTTTGGCAGCAAAAGTAATAACAAGTTTTTTTTTTTGGCAAAAATAAAATAAAAACAAGCTACTACTATTTAAAGGCAAACCTGCTAAGATCCCACACCATAAGCCTCCTCCCAAGACAACAAGAAGCTAGGATGGTTTCATTCTTTGGACTCCAACCTACTTGGAAAACCTCTTCTCTGTTGTAAAAAACAAAAATTGAGTTCACCATAGATACATCTTGTAATTACCAAAAAAAAAAGATACATCTTGTCAATTAATGCATGCTTAAATACACACATGCGTAACGAAATCTAATACTCCCTCCGTCCCAAATTTCTTGTCCATTTACGGGTTTGCGTGCCATTTTTCAATTGCTTATATCTTTCAATCTATAATGTTTTTTACAATTTTGAAAACTGTGTTTAATAATACTCATCAAGAACTATCAAACAAGATCCATATTGAATATATATAACGTTGTACATTAGAAGATATAACCAATTTTTTTAGGCATTGTGAATAGTTGAAGTGGACAACAAATATGGGACGGAGGGAGTACTAAAAATTTGCAAGAGTTCCAAATTTCCAATGGTGCATAGTTTAAAGCCAAACACAAAGGAAAGAAGTCTCACTTGTGACGATCAAATGTATGGAGAGCAGTGGAGATCTTGCGGAGATCAAATAACTTAACAGTCTTATCGGTAGACCCAGTTGCCACAACCCATTCATTGAAGGGATTGAAAGCCAAGCAGTTAACCTACCACAAAATCAACAAATATTAAGTAATGAATCATTTTCAACCAGTATTAATCTCATAACCCCTTCGCAATAACAAAAGAGAAGATCGTTTCATGTCTAAGATTCTTAACACCAGAACCAACAAAATCGTGCAACAATCAAAGGAGTCAATTTACACAAGGCAGACGCACTTTATTAAGGCCCCATTCCACTAACTCAAAAAAGCCAAAAAGCCAGCTTATTACGAAAACCGAAACAACCACTCTCTCACAATACATCACACAAAAAACCGAGAAAATACAAAAAGCCAAAAAAATTCCCTCAGTGGAACACCCCCTAAGGGACAAATAACAGCCATTTCCTTCTAGTTTGCCTCCCAGTTGTGGTACTACAAAATATTATAGGCCATGACATGAAAGTCATCGCCCCTCTAGTAGTCCTTTCCCTTACCTTGTCCCTCCAAACACAAAAGAGAGAGCAAATTAATCAGTCTTCTCGTTCCTCGCGTTTTCATCCCTAGCAAAAGTACTCTAAGCATACTGGCATGCTTACGAAGAAAGCAATTGCGTCTGTAACTGGCTAACAGAAACACATTTGTGCCATGTCCACCATTGAGTTCAATTGATGCTCTCATGCATCCCAACTATCGAGTGAATAAAAGCTTCACAGGTATTCCATCTAATTCGAGTTATAAAATGCAATATGCTTGATATCAAGTAAACGATAACATCTATAGATGAGATAGCAACCGTTTCTGATGTACCCATTCTTTTTTTCCCCCCGAAATACTACTAAACCTAACAGATATTTGGCACCCATGATGAATACAGCATCATTATCTTCTCAATCCAATGGTAGGTTAGCCAAATATGACACCCTCAAAAAGTCATCAAAGTGTGTACAAATATCAAATCTTTAAAATTCAGCCCGACTTCGTATGCGTGTGGCATGCAAGGCTACATGGATGTATGTGTGCATCTATATGTACTCGGTGCTCCTGAATGCACGAGGGACTTCTGAACTTTGAATTATGCATATGTACCTCGCTTTGATGAGCAACTACAGATTGGATAGGCTTGTCAGCTGATGGAGTCCGGAGATCCCATACATGCAGATATTGGTCATCCCCAACTGAACCAAATAAGTATTCATGCCTCAAATGCCATGCTACATCCTCTACAACACCTTCATGAACCTGTAACAGCAATTACCATATATTACATATAATGACAACTGCAGAATTTCAATGGAACTGCCCGACACATAACGAATTCTGATTTCTGCGTGTTAGTACTAGAAATAACAAAGCACACACAGAAGTTTTGATTCTAGTGAGGGTCTTTCAAAAAATTTGTTAATATTTGTGGCGTCGGATGCATGAAATATCAACAACATTTGTTAAGTATCAAAAAATTGAAGGGTAAGATAGATCAAAATATGAGTTTCAATCCTAACCAGCTCACTACGAAAAGACAAATCAGGTCTGCTGATTTGTACGCATGCTGACATTCAATAAAGTTGCAGTTCTTGTAGCTTGAAAAACGTGATGTGAACTACAAGAGCACAAGTAGTCAAGTAGGCAACGAGTAATCATGAGGTAACCGCTACAAACACAGAAATAGATACCTTAAATATCTGCATAGCATCCAGAGCCTTATTCTTAGGAGTAGCATTGATGTCCCACAAGCATATTTGGGCATCGTCCGAACCGCTCAACAGATGACCCTGCTTAAACTGGCTCCAAGATAAACCATATCCTTCGGTATTATGGCCCCTCAACCTCAAATCAGGATTGCAGGTGCCATCTAGAGGCGGCTTTGATGGATGTTTGCTATAATCGAAAACATAAACCTCAGCACTAACGGTCTTGGTGGCAATAATAAATTGGTTTTGAGGCATGTAACGAGCTCGGTTAACTTCTCCTTCATGATTTATTTGCTGGATTATTTGGACCTGCAACAAAAAAGTTAAAAATTGAAACTAAAAGGCTTCATACATTACTATCAAGGAATGGATTTACCAGTTTACAAGCATTCATGAGGACCTACAAACGAAAAATAAATTAGTGGATCAAAATTTCTAAGTTCCATAGTCAGATACAACAAAACCTAAGACTCTTAGACAGTAAAACCAAACAGGAAATGATGTCTTTAGACTTCTTCGACTGCACAAACTGACTTATTGCATTTTTTGATTTATTGATTTATAAGTAATGATGCCCTAATTGGTAAATAAAAAGAACCCAAAATTGGCGTAGACATCAAACATAACATGGTTCGAATATAAAAAAATTGAGATTTATGTAGTTCTATGCTTCAAAAAATTCCTTGATACTGAAATGGACCAATTCAGATTTTCCTAGGAGAACACAGAAGGGCCCTCAATCCTCCCGTTTTTTTCTATCATTACCCCACCCAAGACAATAACATTCAAACCAACAGAACTAGAGTTGAGCGAATGGAAAAATACGCATTATGCTTTCACCATTTTGAACCCATCAGCTGTTCCTTCACCGTTGTCAAGAACTAATCTCCCAGTGTGCCAAACATTTCACTCCAATTCCTCAACCTTTTCAGTACTAACACCAAGTTAAACAACCAATTCACAAGTGAAATGCATGTTTGGGATGCCTACAAACACAGAAATTTTCCCCCTAATAATTTCTTATGAAACTTTTTCAGCTTCTAACCATGTTTTTTACTTCACCAGTTTGCCTTTCGAGGGGCACCTGTCAGCTGTTCCTTTACTGTTGTTAACACCTCCCCTTGCAAAGCACCAAACACTTCACTCCAAGCTCCCACCTTTCCAGCAGAAGACAAATTCCGGATGCGTAAAAACTCAGAATTTTCTCCCCGAATCTTTTCCTATGATTTTTTTTTGCCTTGTAGCTATTTTATCGGTTTTCCTTACAGGGGAACTTCAAAAATAAAACAAAGCCACAAGCAGAAAACTTCAAAAAGTAAAAAATAAATAAAAGAAAGAGCCTAAAAAACGTCTCTTTTCTTTTTCCGGCATTCCATCCATATTGTCATTCTTGATAGATTCTTCTTCTTCCACACATAAGAAGTTTAAGTACCAGACAAAAAATTCCTCCAGAAGTAAAAAACAGGTTAAATCTCTCATTCCATCCCAAACACAGCCTTCCTAACTAAATGTGCAAGTAAACCCTAAACCCAAAATCTCAATCACTACACAAACATCCAAAAACACAAAACCCATATATATACCTTTCCACTGCCGCAACCGAACCCTCCAACATCAGCCCTATCATCATCGTACCGCCGCGCATCGTTCTCAGCGTCTTCAAGCGGGAGCTGGACCTGGGCCAGCATCAGGTAATTGGGCTCGTTTTCCGATGTGTGGGTCCCCAAAATCATCTTCTGGACGGAGTAGTCCTTCCCCGGCGGCTCGTCCCTGTCGGGAAGCCACTCGACGGTGAGAGACGGCCATTCGAGGGCGTGGGTTATGACCAGATCGTACAAGAAAGGGGTGTTCTTCTTCCAGATTTTGTATTCCTCGTTTATTAGCCGCTCTTCGATTTCTCCCCTCATCTCTTCGTCGTCTTTCCCCATTGCTGCGAGACGACGGCGATGGCGCCTCTGAAGTTTCTCCCTCTGTGTGATAATTAACTTTCCCTCTCCTGTTGGAGGTTTTGGAGGGAACGGAATTTATGGGGACTGGTTTTGGGTTTTTTTTTTTTCCCTTTTCTTTTGGGTCAATTTTAAGAGAAATGATTTTGACACTCTAAAAAATTTCTTGATATTCACAGTTTAACATTTGTTATTTAGTTTTCATATTATGTTTTATTTTGAATAATAAAACACAAATACTTCCTCCTCTCTTGTTTAGTGTCGACATTTTTATTTTGAGTTGTACTTAATAAGTGTGTATTTTTAAAAGTTAATGGATAAAAATTTATATAATTATCATTTTGCTTTTTTGAAAAGTTAGTGAGTAAAGAATTTTTACGAAAAAGGAGAATAATTTGGAAAGTAGATATAAAAAGGGAAATTTATCGAAATGGTCCCTCCAGTTTCACCCCTATCTCGATTTGGTCCATCTATTTTCAATTTCACCCTAACGAACCTTGTAGTTTCAAGTTTGGTCGAATTAGGTCCAATCGATAACGGCGGTTATAATAATAGACGGAAAAATTAATTTTGGGCATTTTTTAGGGACAAAATAGACTTTTTAACCATCCTTCTTCTTCCCCAATTTGTAACCCTAATCCCAATCCTTTCCTTTGCCAAAAAAAAAAAACATTTTACTTTTTTGTCAATTACTCCTAACTCATGGACGACATGTGCGGTTTCCACAATCCAACCACAAATGACTGCGAAGAAAAAGTCCTGTTAACGCTGGAGAATCTGACGTCGGCGGAGTACCAGAGCTTCGACTACACCTACCCCGGCGGCAGCGGCGGCGGCTACTGCTATGATCTCGTATACGGATCACCGGACGACTTGATCTCTGAAGCCGCCTCGTCCTCGATCACTCTTGGCTACTATCTCATAATTTCAATCAATCGGTTTGAAACTTTGATATGCTTTTGGGTTCTTAACTGCTTATGTCCATTTGTGTTGGATCCTTACTGATGATAGCCTAAGTAAAGCCCCAATTGTGTTCCTGCGTTTTTTTGGGAAAAGGAATTGAAAAAGTTACCCCATTTTCGGTCGGAAAAATACCAGAATCTGTTGAAATTGGTTCTGTTAATTACTGGAGTATGAAACTTTCGAAGTAGTTTTTTGTACTCAATTCCAATATGACAATTACCCATCATCTTGAGACCCAGTTCGCCAAACCCTCATTGCTGAAACCAATATGCAACCAAATGGGTTCAAAACTTCTGTGTTTCGTCTTCTCCGGCGATTCGTGTCTGGACATAAGCACCATTTCTGCATCATTATTATCTAGATGATGTCGATTCTTGTCTTTGTTTAGTGAATTGGTAAATGGGTTTTTTCGTTTTTTTTTTTTTCAAAGGAAAGGATTAGGGTTAGGGTTTGAGGAAGAAGAAGGATGGGCAAAAAGTCTATTTTGTCCCTTAAAAATGCCCAAAATTAATTTTTTCGTCTATTATTATAACCGCCGTTATCGATTGGACCTAATTCGACCAAAATTGAAACTACATGGTTTGTTAGAGTGAAATTGAAAATAGAGGGACCAAATCGAGACAGGGTGAAACTATAGGGACCATTCCGATAAGTTTCCCATGTAAAAATTGATGTGAAAAGTGTAAAGTAGAGGTAAAAGTTGATGTGAAAGGTGTAACGATAATGTTTAACAAGTTAGATTTACGAAGCAACACACTTAAAAAGATGGAGGAAGTATCAAAATGTGGTTAACAAAAAATAGAGTGCCACACGTTATTTTTTTCTCAACCGAGAGCTTCTCTCTTTAAACCCCCCCCCCCCAGTCCAGATCTAAGGTTTCTCTTTCCGGGGGGGAGGGGGCCGCCGCCTCCTCGATCCCCTCTCCCCCCTCGTCTCTCCCTAACCCCTCTTCCTCTCCCTAACCCCTCTTCCTCTCTCCCATGTCTGGTCGCCGGTGTATCCATTTTTCGAACTGCTTTTCTGAAGCGTGATGGATTGTGAGTCTAACTACGACATTCCAGACCCGGTCTTCTGGCTCTAGTGCGACTTGAGGTTTGATTCTGGTCGGTTTTCTCTTCACCAAATCAGATATGAAAATGGTGGTCGGCGACGGAGAATAAAGTCGAGGTAGGGGTTAGGTTTTTTCTTACTGTTTTTTTGGCTTTTCAGCCTAGTTCTTGTTTCTCCGACTGGGTTCGGTTTTGATGTCTTGTTACTGGTTTGTTCGTGCAAATCCGGTGGGTGATGGTGGTGGGAAATAATTTCTTTATTGTTGTTCTGGTTTGGTTTGTGTTTGTTTGCCCTGAATCTGGTTTGTGGTCGCCGTGGTTTCGTGGGTTTCCCCATGACCAGAGACTCTCGTGCCAGCGGAGTCTTGTACGGCTCTCCCTCATGGTATTGATAGCTTATTCGAGTGCTCAGTGCTGCGTTTGGACGGACATTTAACCTTTACAACCCAGATTTAGGGGGAGGTTTTCCATTGTTATTCATTGTTACCTTTGTTGGAAATATCTGCTAGCCTTAGGGAGATTTTGTCCTAATTGCAAACTCCTCGTGCCCCGCACGTCTGAGTCAGTGAGAAGAGAGCCATTAATATGGCTCGTGTTTTGGATTTTGACATTAGTCTTTCCTTTTTATGTAGGCCCTGGTTGCTTCTTCCCTTCATTGTATTAGTTGGTTAATCTTTGAAAGTGCCGGATGACTTATTTTGAAATACAACCGTTTATGCTAATAAAAAAGAAGAAGAAGTTAATTTTCAGTTCATTATTTTGAAGGGTATAAAGTTCATTTTAATTTATTTTGGGAAGGGATTGCACAATGTATTTTGGTATCTTGAAATTGAGAGGTAGTGGCACAATCTAAGAATCAACTTGAGAGTAGTTTTTGGATTATTCTTCACCCCATGCAATGTTAAGAACATTCAAATGAATCAAATCACACATTTTATGAAAGACTATTTCATGCATGATTATATTTTGGCTCCAAATTCAAATCACACTTCTCAATTCTATTGTAAACTAATTTTATTGAGTAGAATTCGAGTTAAAATAAAATAAAATTGTGGAGTATAAACTTAATTTTCATGTAAACGCTAACCACCCATTTTTTTTTTATCCGCTGCATATGTACTCCTTCAAATATACTTTTCAGAAGAGAGATTTAAGTCAAATCCTAACCAGCTATTTAGACCATTTTGGAGAGAGAGAGAGAGAGAGAGAGAGAGAGAGAGATGGAAAATGACTAGATGAAAAAATACTGCATCGAAACGGATTTTGACCGTGTGGAAGAAAAAATCAACCGAAATGTAGCAAAACATATCACACCAGTCAAAAAGAAGCTACCGCCAAAATGGAATGAACAGCTAGTTAGGATTTGACTTAAATTTCTCTCTCTCTCTCTCTTGAACTGTTGGTAGTTTCATCTCCAATTGAAACATGAAAATGCAACTAGATGATTTCTCCTATGATCATGATGAACTTATCATAATTAGCAGAGCTAATTTGAAATTGGGTATTTTGTCAATCGACTCTAAAACATATGGTGGAAAAGGCACTGAAATCTTTTTATTTTTCTTTTGGGTACATAGCAAATCCAAGTATCCAACACTAGCGCTCTAAGGTAAGGGGTGTGGATGGTGGGAATCGAAATCACCACCCGATAGATGGAGGAGCTCCAAGGAGAGCAGACTCAACTACTGAAGTGTCTAACATTTGCCCTCATAAATCTTGATTCAGCAAGGTCATGATTAATCTTTTCGGTAGAAATTAGAGAAGTCATGGACCTTACAAGATAAAGTCTGCAAGTTGATCTGAGCGGGAAATTATTTGGAGGTTTTGCTAATACTATGTTATGGGCTTAGACTTTAGAGCACCCAATGCTCTATTTTTCTATCCAATTCCCCATTTAAGAAAGTCAAAAATGTTACTACATTTTATAAAAGGGTGATTTGAAGAATATCAACTATAATCCAAAAACTCAGCACTTTTGGGAGCCTCTTTTTCCCAGTTTGGTTTTCTCATTTTTAGGCTTTAGGGGTTTGACCCCCTCACCTCATAGTGAGTTTCATAAAATGCATTATTGAATTTGAATGACAGAGCAAAAGCTAGAAGTAGGAGAGATGAGCTTTTTAACTCCTTATTCTTTACTTTCCCCATTTTTATTACCACAAAATATCTATAAAATATATTCCACATATATCTCTCAAACACTACTCGCTACACTAGTCTAGAAACTGAGCTGTGACAAATAGCTTTACTTGAGAAATGAACAATAACAGAAGGATCCAACAACCACGTACATACACATTGACAACACAATCTTCCGTTAATAAGTACAGCCAAAAGCACCAAGCAGCTTCCAGAGGTCTAAACAGGCTAAACAAAATACAGACCTTGTTTTGGATTTTGCAAACTAGCTAAGACAAACTATTGGCAGTCATTTAAGCAAGCCGAAAGGGATAACGTCGCCGATTTTTACCTACCCATTGGTGAGACTATGCATCAGTGTCTTTTGTTAAAATGCTACCAAACTGTGCTGTCAAAGAACCCTTGTGCAAATCGGACACGGAAGCAACAGTTTTAGAGAGAGAACTTCCCATCTCTGAAATTTTCGATGCCATATACTCTTTATATTTTGAAACTGACTCAATCAATGCCCAGAGTTCGTGAGCACACATCTGAGTTTCTTCTTCCTCTTGTATGATTGCTGCCTGCAAGTTCTGTTCTGAATTCTTCACACACAAAAGGAGAAAAAGTTAATGATACGGTAGTAAACCAGAATCTTCAACTAAAATAGGGGACGGTAGGGGGAACTATGCTTTAGGGGTATATATTGCTCTTACAACTACGTAAAACATAAAGGCCATACCTTCAGAACCTCTGCTGCTTCCTTTTCAATTATTTCCAATTTGCGGGTGTCGGCTTCCATAGCATCTGCCCTGTTTTGAGCTTCTGCCACACATCTGGATGTATATTCTTGTGCTTCCCTTTGCACCACGTTCAATTGGGCTTCCACCTGGACAAGTTGATCACCAATGGAAAGAAGGACCAACCTCAAGCATCGCTAACAGAAGGCATTACAAAATATACGTATCCAGTGTTAACTCTTACAAGCAACCAGGTTAACATCTGGAGATCTGTCTTAGAACAAGAATGGTTCCTTGACTCAAACAGCTCAGTTGCTCGTCTCATTTCATCACAAATAAAGGAGAGATTTTGTACAGTTCCATAATTGGATGCAATATATGAGAAGAAAGGTCGAAAAGTTCATTTGGACTGGGAGCTCTCGAGCTGTGAGAGCGATGCACATATTGGCAGGCAGTTGTCATCTAGGAGTAGATATTAATGAGTGGTGCTGGGTAATCTTTTTATGTGCAAGAAAGTAAAGGGAAACCACAATAAGAATTAAACAACCAAAATCAGAAGGCCTATGTACTAAAAAACGTAAAGGACACTAATACTGTTATAAAGATAATATACCCAGAGGAGTGATGTGGACAAGCATGCTGTGAGAATTTTGTAGTTTCTCACAGTGTGGAAATGATTTGCACCGTTTTAATATTAGTCAAGGGGAAGGAGTTCATCTGCATGTACCGACTAAATTATATAGATGCACGAGTATTGAGAGGTATGCGTATGTGCATTAATTAATCATTACAGCAATCAGTCCATGTATTAAACAAATCAGACGTATATCTTATATGGGAAGAGCCTCTTGCAAACCACTTACTTCATCAATGCGAGACTGAAGCGCTGCAATATGGTTTCTTTTTGCCTCAATCTTAGCAGTCATTTCAACTGATTGTTGCTGAAGAGATATCAACTCCTCCAACTTTCCCATTGAGCTTTTCTTAACGCCCTCCTCAAACGAGTTAAGTGCAGGCTTTAATGTTGATTTGTAGTCCATCCCTAGTACCTCAGCAGGTGTGGATCCTTTGGCATTCAACTTGTACTCAAAACCATTTCCAAGCTTTAACCTGGAAACCCTCAACAAGAAACCAACTTGTCAGTGTTTAAGAATCGTACTTGGTGAGATACACACAAACTGTCAAGCATAACGGGCAGACAAAAAAACAAATAAAACACTCTCTAGCAAAGGTGTTGAATGAAGCCTCTGCCACAGATGTTATATAACAGTTAACAAAAATTGGGAACTTATAGAACATTTGCAAACCCATCTGAAGGAAACGATATCCTAGTTTTTGGGTACCAAAAGAAAGCGAAGGTGGAAAGATTATGCATTTGATTGACCATGGATATTCATCAGTTTACATTTGCAATACAAACCTAATGACACAAGAGTTTAGTATAACCATAAGGTAAAATTGATTACAAAAGCTGCATAAGTGGATACAAAAGGTCTGATGATTGAAACAGAAAGTGCGTCGAAGTCCATCTTAGGTACTAGTTCTTTAATTCAAGGTAAATAAGAAACAGAAAATGCAAGTATGCAACATATATCACAAGATTAACGTGCTGCAAAACTTCAATTGGCTTCATTTAGGGAAATAGATGTGTATTAGCAGAATATTGACCTTTAACGGATTCAGCATCATACACACGGACACGACTTCCATTGTCTAACTTTGCTACAAACACAACTACTCTTCTTCCTAGAAATCACTGACTCAATATTACTGACACAGCACTATCCCCATAGTGACATATAAGAAACTAACAGAATTGGACCATCAATGTCTGGAAATTGACCACAAAATGCGAGCAATAGTTCGAAAATGTACTTCAAATACCGGCTAATATGTCCTTCTGTCTTATGTTAGTAATACTAACTAGATATAATGTGCTCTACACAAGTACTACTACAAAGCTCAGAACCAAATTTTATAGAAGTAATAGACAATTAACAATATAATATGACAGAACAAAACCTCTTGATTGCTTGGTTGCACTCAATTGAAAGGGCCTCAAGCTCCTTGAACTTGCACCCAATTGTAGCATCAAGATCCCAAGATTTCTCCTCCAATGTGTTCCTCGCCATCTCAGCGTCCCCTATATCTCTCTCCACCGCCTGCAACTCCCTCTTCATCCTAACTGCATCCCTCGAGTTAATCCCCTGCATTTCAACCCTCTTCTTCAACTCCTCATTCTCCTCACAAATCCTCTCCTTTTCCTGAACCTTAGCCGCCAACTCCTTCTCTTTCTCCTCCAACACCTTCTCAACCGTCACAATATGCCCCTCGAACTGCTGGATCATCGCGTGGAACTTCTTCACATCCTCTTCCAACATCCTCTTCTCCTTCTCAGCCACTTCCCTAGCCGACGGCTCCGTCCTCAACCCCTCCAACCTCTCCTCCAAAACTCTAACATTCTCTTCCACCGCATTCACCCCCTCCTCCATCGACTCCCTCTCCTGCTGCAACTTCTCAATAAACTCCCTATCCAGCATCTCAACCTTTTCATCGTCACCCTCAATAAAATGCACGTAGCTATTTATAGCATATACAAGCATACTATTATCCTCAAAACCCGATCGCACCTGCGACGAATTACTCAAATGATCATTGTACATAGCAATTTGAACCATCCAGTGCATCACAGCAAGAAGAGTTGGCCATGAGTGGGGGGTCCCAGGGGCTTTTAGAGCGGAGTTGTTGAGTTTGATAGGGCAATTGAGGTGTTTGAGAAGTATTTTAAGGTCGTCTTCGAGTTTGCTATTATTAGAAAGGGGAAAGTCGAGATGAGAGAGGAGGAGGGTTAGGGTTTGGATGATGTCTTTGGCGGAGGGGAGAGGGGGTTTGAGGGAGATTTGGGAGGAGTGATAGGCGAGGTAGGAATTGATGGTTTTGAGGGCGGAGTTCTGGTAGGATCGGTCGGTGATTGGGACAACGGAGGGGCGGTTGGAGAGGGAGGCGGAGGAAGGGCGGCTGCTGCAGAAGCTTGCGTCGGAGTCGCGGTTGGTTGTGAACTGCCATGGATCGGCGGCGGCGGATGTGGTGGGGGTGGGCGGCGGCGGTTTGCGGTCTTGTAAGAAGGATTCTTTTGGACGGCGGCGGCGGCCCGCTCCCGTAGCCCTCATTTTCAGATATTTTCTCCTCTCTCTCTCTCTCTCTCTGAAATCTAGATGAATGTTTTCCCGCCAGATGCTCTAGTGCATTTTCAATTTTTAAGGGGGAAGTGAAAAGTTGGGCCCAAAATAATGGAAAGCCATCTTGGTAGTGGGTTAAACATAGTGGGCTGGATCAACAACGATGAGCTCAGACGATACCGAGTCTGGCGGTGAGGCGATGATGACCGGGTGCGGTGTCGGTGATGGATGTTGGTGGCGATGATGACCGGGTGCGGTGTCGG
Organism: Gaultheria prostrata; assembly: GCA_036023075.1. Lineage (NCBI taxonomy): Eukaryota > Viridiplantae > Streptophyta > Magnoliopsida > Ericales > Ericaceae > Gaultheria > Gaultheria prostrata. Next base: position 35,093 of record JAXBDA010002490.1, read on the forward strand.
TGATGGATGTTGGTGGCGATGATGATACACATAGATCTAAGCCTTTTGATTTTTTTTTTAAAGTGAAATGGCTAGTCTGTTGGGTAGATGTGATATTTTTTGGCTAGCTATATGCGTGTATGACACATTTTCTAGGCAATTTGTTGAGGATTTTGCTGAGGCTATTAGAGATGCTCTTAAGGCCCTACAAGTTACTCGTTTGTACTATTATTGGAGCTCATTTTGTACCAATATTGTCCACCTTCTCTCTCTCTCTCTCTCTCTCTCTCTCTCTCTCTCTCTCGGGTACTCTGATTTTTAAGGGGTAAGATGGCAATTGTGCCATTACATTGGTTGGAAAGAAGATGTGTTCGGGTTATGTGACCCGCTTTCCATCCAAAAATTGGAACTCCGTTACCGACCGTGTTGAGTTTGGACACCCGAAACCAATACATTTTAACCGATACTCTCACTTGTACACAATATAAGATTATTACACAGAATAAACAAGACACCACTCAATAATGCCTCATTGTAAAACTCACTCACATACATTTACACTTTCTCTTACCACTCACCACGTGGTGTATCTCATCAACTTATACCATTCCATCATAGTCTAGAAGATTCCGGTAGTATTCGGAAGGTTGTCTTGCATAACCCGGGGGATTCTAATAGGATCTAAAACCTTCTACAAGAGTCTGGAACATTCCAAAACATAGTGGAAGGTTCTAGTGAAACCCGGAACATTCCGGAAACATCCGAAGAGTCGGTGATGACTCTCAACAGACCGGACCAAATGGGTTCCATTCAGGAAGTTATGGGACGAAATTGATGGTCATCATAATTTAGGGACGAAATAGACAGAATGTGAATGGTCGAGGGGATAAAAACAAATTAACTCTAGAATGAAACACGAAGGGAGAAAAGAGCATAGAGAAGAAAATAAAAATAAAGACAAAATTTGACTTCAAACCACAAATATGGTCCATGTAAATCATACACCAGACAATGCCGGAGAGTATGGTACTGTTTTTCAAGTATGCATGTCCTGGCTCTTTCAACCTTCGATCCAACAAATCAGATGAGGTACTCTAAATTACTGACTTTACTTCAATCTCTTGCATCTCCACTGACCAAGGGCCTGCCAAAGCTTTTTTTTTTGGTAGATAGGCCCAATGAACCTGACAGTTTCACAAATGGATGGTCCAATAGTTGAGCAGCGGTAGGCCGATCGCCTGGGTTATCTTGTAAGCATTTGAATATAAAATCCCTGGCTTCAGTTGATAAGGAAGCATGAATATGAGGAAGTTCACCCTTGGCAATCCGGTATAATGCGTGAAACTGCCATCGAAAATAGACCTTAGTACAGCAACCAAAATCAGATACAAGCCCAAATTGCCAATGTTAAGGTCCAACTATGATGCCTTTTGTATTCGTCCCGTGATTTTTTGGTGTCTACCTCAAATCAATGAGATATAATAGTCATACATTTCAGGTTTAAAACTGAAGCAAGACTTATCTATCATATGAAACCAAAATGTTACACCCATCACACACCAATCACCAGTAATGCCATAAGAAGAAACAAAACCCTTTTCCAGACAGCATTCCTGGAATTTGACCTTGTGATTACCAAGATTAGAGACTCAACTTCTCGCTAAACCATTGTAATGTGCAGGAAATTAAAAGCATTACATCATGTGATAATGCAGTTGGATACGGTTATTCAAACAAATGCTGAATTCAAGTTAAATGTCATCATACCCCCTCTTCCAAGTGAGAAAAGTTGAGAGAGAAAAAGTAAAAGTTCCATATAGATGTCAAATAAGTGACTTATGACTACTAACCAAATATTAAGGTCAAATTAAGGTCCGCATATTCCCAATCTAAAGCAAATATAAGTACTGAATATGTCACACGCAAATCATAATAAAGAAACCAAAATAATAAATGATAAAGTCTTTTTGGCCCAATCCAAAACAGAGAGGACAATCAACTGCTTTGAAAAAACAAACAGAGCATAAAATCTGATCGGGTGTCGTAGCTCAGTCTCTGCGTTCTTCCATGGCTACCTTTTCGAATTCAGAATTACAAGTTGTTATACATGACATTTTCTTGAGTTATAGGGGTTTAGGCATCCACAAAAAACACACGGAGTACCTCTACCTGTCTTTGAAGCGAGAGGGGTGGGTTTCATATTTTCAGTCATGACTGTGAGATTCCGAGGGGTGAGGTGGATATCAAATACCCTCGGGATCTCTCCAATTTTTGACATACTTGTTATGTGGAGTCAAAAAAAATTCCAATTTTTGATTTCAAGTGAAGGGGTGGGTGGTTTCCCATTGTAACTTTCAGGTGGCGAGGTGCATGTCGATGATCACCTCCGTATGAGGTGGGCACGCACGTCGCCTTGGCCTCCATATCAAGGCACTCCTATAAACACAATGATGATAAAATCCTAAACAGTACGCCATCCTCTCCCACTCAGCTTTGTACTTCCCTTCTCTCACTGAAGGATAAACTTAACCATTAAATATAATTGTTTAAACCACCAATTATCCTACAAATTTAATTGTTTCCTGTTAGGATTGGTACAAGCTTATCTGAAGCTAACACCCTAAGCTTGTAATTAGCTAACACAACCTTGTAAGCTAACACCCGGAGTTGAATATTGATTTGTTCTTTATCGAAAACCTGAGGCAACATGCAAAGGAATTGGATTCGAGTTCTTCTAAATGTTGATTTGGTGAGTCAAAGTGCAAATGCTAGAGGAGTAGCATAAGCGCTTTAACCGGGGACTGGGTGAATGCAGAGTTGGCATCTTTTTTTTGAACGGGCACAGTTGGCATCTTGAAGCTTTCGTTTTTTAACAGCTCTATGCCAATATGACGGCCGGGTTAGGTTGTCAAAAAGCAAATTACTTTTGGCCTATCAGGCTACCCTCTTGCGTGCATAACATAATTAGTACAGTAATTTTTTCAAATTCTATGTTGGGTTCTCAATGTCTATTCTTCTAGTGGATCTCTTCTTCCCATCTTCTGTTTTTCTGGACTCAATAATTATTTCTCCATGCATGCCCCGCCTTGCTAAATTTCCGTCCTTCTCATCGTATAGCAAATGTTTTGTGCAGTGATGGGTTTTTCTTTGCTGTGAATTAAGGAGGTGTCTTTGCTTGATCAAGGACGTCGGGGAGAGCTAAGCATTTTTCAACTTGAAAAGGTTAAGGCAATTTGTCATGGGCTACTAATAACTGTATATGGTGTCCTACACAGGGACGGATCTGTACAGGGGCAAAGGGGGCTTGTGCCCCCACTCAACTTCAGGGAATCACAGGGAATTTTTTTATTTTCATTTTATAATCGGCAATCAAAACCGAGGTCTCTCCCTCCCTCTTTTCAATCTCTCTCTCTCTCTCTCTCAAGGATTTGAATCCCACTACTCTATTCCGGTTAAGGGGTTGGGGTACTGGATTCTCTATTCCGATTCACCGCCCGGAATTAAATACTAGTAATAGTGATGGTTGACTAGCTCGGCTCCATGGCTTCCATAGATTTTCAATTTTTTTCTCTACCTATTTGAGGGGTCGATTGACTTGGGCATGCCACGCCAAGTGCATCTAAATCAAATTAAATTAAACCGAGTCTTGGGTTCTAATAAATTGGGGTCGGCTACATGATTTTTTTCCTTCTTATTAAGCTCTATTAAAAGTTACATGTTCCTACCCCATATTTTCGTCATTACGAAAAATGACATTCCATTTGTAACTAAATTATACGCCCAAAGTCAGAATTACCCTCATCTTCCCACAAAAAACAACAAATTTTCAGGGCGATTTGTCTTTAGAATTTTTTTGTAATTGTCGTTTAAAAGTATGTAATGTCCAAATCAGAGTGGTCGCGAGTCGTGTGTGAGCCCAAAACCGTCGCACTCCCGCCAGCTATAATAGAATAAGGCAACCTGGCTCAAGTGATAATAGAGATGAGCGGTGAACTCATACATTCTTTAACCTATTTGAGTCAGGCTCAAGAGCTACTATTTGAAATTCCCTAGTCAGTTTCCGAAGCACCAAAAAAAGAAAAGAAAAGAAATTCTCTAGTCTCAGCGTGGATAATCTACCTTTGACCGTAAAATGGTGGGGATTTATTTGAGGTACACATAAATAGCTCCAAACACCTGCTGACTGTCAAAGCAAGAGAGAAGAAAAAAATAAGGCCCACTGAGAATGGTTGTTTTCAGCCATTGGGGAATTTTTTTGTTAAACTATGAACAAATGAAACTTCGAATATTTTTATACTTCGTTAGGCTTTCAAACAAACTCGATCAAGTTTCTATTCACACTTCTCGATTTATTTGTATAAAATATTTCGAGTTACTCAAGATTTTCTCGTATTCAGTTCAATTAAAACTTGTTGGAGCAACACCTTTATTCTAAAAAAATACTCGTATAAACATGAATATATTTATGAAGTTTATTTATTTTTTAAATTAAACTTGAACAATCAACTGCTCGGCTTTTCCGAAGGATATTCTAGGTATTTCGCCTCAAAAACAAAGTATGCTCAAATCATTTTGGCACTTATATTTTTGGTTTATATTTACAACATTAATACCTAATTACTCCATTTCCTCTCTCTTTCTCTCTCTACACTTGTTCTTTCTCAGCTTGCAATTCGGATTCGGTGGGCGATGGCGTCTCACATGTCTTTTCAGATCTCCCAAATATGCCGGAATTTCTTTGAAATATCGTCATGGTACTTCTATTAATTCGATTTCAATTTTTCGTTTTAGTTAATTGTGTTGTTTTCTTTTTTCTTTTGATGGGTTTTGGGGTTGCAGTGTGTTGATTTATGTTTCGATTGATTTGGATACCAATTTTATGCCAGTTGTTCAATTACATTGTAATTTTTTTTTGATCAGCAAAGAAAGAATATTATTGAACAAGAAGAGAGAAGACAAAACAACAAAGCAAGCCCAAGGCCTAAAGTAGCGAGATAGGAGCCGACAAGACCCACCACCAACAAACCAAGCAAGCCAGGGGCAAAACAACAGAAAAAAGGATAAAAATATACAAAGAGTTGAACAGAATTCAACTCAACACTCACCTCAAAGCTAACTTCTGAAGCAACACCAATACAAAGCCCCAATCACCTTGTTGACAGCCATTAACGCATGGATTGAATAAGAGTAGGAAGCCTAAACATAATGTTGTCGCAAGAGAAGTCTTTATAGCCTTGAAACGCATACATCCAGATTGCTACTCTAAACTTAATATTCTCACCCACTGCCTCCCAATCCATAGCAAATCCCTGAAATATGAGATCATTTCTGGCCTTCCAAACACTCCATAAAATTGCAAAGCTGAATAGATCCCACAGTGCCTTTTTAGCCTTCTTAAATTTCCAACCTTGCCACCATACGAACAAACTCTTGATGGATAAAGGGACCACCCACTTGATGCCCCACCAGCTGAGAACTCTACACCACACAACCCAAACCAACTTGCAGTGAACAAAGAGATGATCTACAGTTTCTGGAACCTCCCCGCAAAATTTACACAAACAATCATTGGAATCTGGTAAAATGCCCAAAGAAAATAATAAGTCGGCAGTTTTCACCCTTCCCCACAAAGCCAACCAACCCAAAAACTGCACTTTTGGTGGAGCACAGTTTTTCCAAATAAGACTAAATTCCTTTCTAGCATTTCCCAACCCAGCTTCTCTGCATTTATACAACGAATTAACTAAAAAGATTCCAGAAGGATCGGCAACCCATTTAAGCGAATCGTCCCTCTGTCGATAAATCTCCACAGACCTCAACAGAGTAGACAAAGCATTCCACTCCTCCTGCTCCCATGACAAAACATTTCTTCTTAGATCTAAATTAATAACTAAATCTGAACCATGCCCATGTAATGCTTCAGCCACCACTACCGATTTCTGAGTGCTTAATCTGAAAATTCTCGAAAAAGCCCTCTGTAAGGAAACTTCCCCCACCCAAAACATCAAACCAGAATCTCACTTTGCTCCCATCTCCTAACTGAATTTTTGTGTTTGACAAGTACACACCCAACAAATTTTCATCTCTCTGACCAACAAAAGTGATATCCCTCCAAACTGCAGACCAAATTTTGTTTGGTTCCAAGGAGGGAAACCAAGACAAAGAATCCAAATTATACTTGCTGCAAACCACTTTCCTCCACAAAGCTTCCTTTTCAATCCCAAATCTCCACCACCATTTGAGAAGTGAACTCCCATTCATCAATTTTAGATTTTTGACACCTAACCCACCCATCTTCTTGCTCTTAGAAATTTTATCCCATCCCACCAAATTAACCTTCTTTTTTAACTCCCCCCCTCCCCAAAGAAATCTACTCTGAATTTTAACCAATTCCCCTAATACACACTCTGGCATTTTGAAAACTACTTTGATCGTTCTGTTTTAATTGGTTTGTAAACTACGACTTTCCATTATTGACCAAATTTCGTTCATATAACTGCTATATTTAATGATGGGGTTTACAATCTTGTAAGAAGAATTGATGAATTTTAATCTGTCAAATAATTGATGAGTTTCAGCTCCAAACACAAGAAAGAATACTACAAGGAAACAAAAATATCAGCAATTATTTGACAGATTAAAATTCATCAATTCTTCTTACAAGATTGTAAACCCGGCCCATCATTAAATATAGCAGTTATATGAACGAAATTTGGTCAATAATGGAAAGTCGTAGTTTACAAACCAATTAAAACAGAACGATCAAAGTAATTACAATGTAATTGAACAATTGGCATAAAATTGGTATCCAAATCAATCGAAACATAAATCAACACACTGCAACCCCAAAACCCATCAAAAGGAAAAAGAAAACGACACAATTAACTAAAATGAAAAATTGAAATCGAATTAATAGAAGTACCATGACGATATTCCAAAGAAATTCCGGCATATTTGGGAGATCTGAAAAGCCATGTGAGACACCGTCGCCCACCGAGTCCGATCAGAGGCGAGCTGAGAAAGATATTTCTATCTATTATTTTGGAGATTTACAATTCTTCTGTTTTATTGGATG
>JAXBDA010002491.1:0-42135 GCA_036023075.1 Gaultheria prostrata
TCGTTAAATGCCTCATCGGAATACATATGTGTTGGAAAAAATCGGAACACATAAAACTTAAAACATTGGATGAAAACCATTGAACCCATTTTTTTCAAGTTATTTGTGCGCCGATGAGGCACTTAACAATATCCGATCGAGTTGATTTTTGGGTACATATGTAGTACTCGACGAGCTCTACACGGTGGACGTCTCCGATCGTTGGAACGATGCCGGCGCGGCGCCAGAATTGGGTGCACAGCACGCTGCGCAGCACGGGGCTGCGCAGCACCTCCCCTGTTCCATCTATTGTGGCCATTATTAATTTAACTCTTCAAATTTAATTGCATACGCCAGTCTTCACAAAAATTAAGCGATAGAAAGTCAAACAATTTAATCCCAACCATAATCTTGCACTTAAAACAATTTTGATGGTACACCAATTAGGCTAAGTTTCTCAAAAGATTTTATGGGAAATCTCATTTTAGCACCTAAATTTTATGAAATTTCCCATAAAATCTGCGTGCTAAAATGGAAAATCACATAAAATCAACCCGTTAATTTTATGTGATTTTCCATAAAATCTTTTGGCAAACTCAGCCTTAGAACTGGAAACTTCTTCCATTCCCAATTGTACTTGACTTGAACAATAAGAAAGTTAAGGAACAAGTTTTCTTTTCACTGGCTCCCCATTTTCTTGTTATTCGACAAACAAGGCAGAAAAGAGTGGTTCATTGGAACTTTTCTACTCCTACTTCGAGAACATTTGTAGTTTCAACCTATAGTTGACCCGACTATAGGGATACCTCTCCACCACACAACAAACTACCTCCATCGGCGTGACACTGTATGATTGATAATAGGAGAATAAACATATTGAAATTACTTTGTAACCACCAATTATGTAGTGTCATGCAGGCGGGTGTGGTGGAGAGTAGGGATGGGAATTTTGGCTGACCCTCCCCGATTCAACCCGTCCCTTCCCCGAATGGGTAGAGCATTCGGGAATCGGGGAGGGTATGGTGATTTTTTTTTTTAAAATTCCGGGGATCGAATGGGGATGGTATAGGCAGTCCCCTCTCCGATCCCCGCCCCTCCTCGTTCCCCGAACCTCCCCGGCCCTCTCGTTCACATATGTATATTAATTTCCCCAATGCAATGCAGTGCAAATAATGCCATTGACAACAACCAAGATAACAACCATTCATTGTCCAAAAGGGTACTTCAACAACCAGTTTTTGAACATTAACAGAGCAATACAATAGAGCAAAAAGCAACAGAGCAAAACATAATTTATCCAAAAGTAAAGAAGAAGCTCTGGACAAAAATCAAACGGACGAACTCTAACAAATGTATCTTTTTTTGAAATGCATATGTATCATTGGTAATACAGTTCCAATCAATCCAACACTACTTGCACGGAGAACAAGAAAATGAAGAAATGGAAATCAACACATAAGGCATACTTCCAATCAATCAAATGCTTTTTACCAGAGCATCCTGTAAAGATATAATGGTACAAAAGACATACTTCTCAGGTTCACCGTTAGTCCCACATCTCCCATTTACAAACTCAAAAGCCATTCATTGGAGCTGAGCATCAAGTTGCTTGGGCTCGGCTCGCTCATTTGACGAGCTAAAATATTTGGCTTGAGCTTGTTTGTTTGACATCCAAGTTGAGCTTAATATTATTATTATTTGGATCCCCGATTTCCCGTGGCCCTTTCCCCGCAATGGGGATGGAGGTTAAGAAAAAGTTCTCTGGGGGATGAGGATTGATAGGGGTTCGGGGATGGAGGTAGTGGTATCCACTCCCTACTCTCCCCACCCATCCCTAGTGGAGAGGTGTTTCCCTAACATTATTTCTTTTAATATCCTTTCCGTATTCAACAATCCGACAGGTTTTCTTATTTTTTATAACTCAGGTGTTCGGGCTAAATTACGCACGTCTTTTAGAGGAAAGAATAATTAATCTTTGCTTCTAGCAAAGATTGACCCCTGACCTTCAGTTTGAAATTTGGATGCGTGCAGAATAGACAACTGAGCTAAGCCCAACTGATTTAGAGAATTTAAGGGGCGTTTGGATACTTCTTTTTGACATTTTCATTTTTACCTTTTCTATTTTTTGCTGTTTGGAAGATGCCACCCAGAATGAGTTATTGGAAAACTCATTTTGATTTCTTTTTAAAGAAGAGAAGGCAAAAGTAAGGGGAGATGAGTATGTGTCGCCTAGAATAAGAATCTTGTGTCCACAAACTTGATATCATGTGTTGCTTTCTGAATTCACAATCTTGTGGCCACAAACTTGTTAGGCTGATATCATGGATATCACATACCATAATAGTATAATGTATGTGTACATTATATAAATGCAAAAAATGGAAAGTCTCGGGACCATTAATACCAATTTTAGCACTTCCGAAAGCAGAGAGAGACATTTCGAAATATCTTATTTTCTCTGCCGACAGCGGTCAGTGTTGTCCCGCAAGCCTAGCCTGCTCGCACTTTCATTTTAACAACTAAACTTAAAATGAAACTGTCCCATTAGTATACGGGTTCTATCACTTTAATAATTGGAAACGTTCATCTTATAGAGTAAATCGTAAATGCTAACTGTGCTAAAATTCATTTTAATCACGTGTCGATAAATGTATGATCAGAACATAATTATTTTGAACTAAAACTAACTTAAACAGAAAATAAATATGTTTCGATTGTGCATTTCTTGATATCAGATAAATATGAATTTCTCAGTAATAAATATTTTCAACGTGTTCTATAAATTAGACGTTTTCAATCATTGTTTGTAAAACCATGGCCCAATGGTCCGATTCCCAGCCCAACCGAGTCCCACTTCCCATACCCACATGAGTTTCCACAACGAGAAAGTTTTCAATGATCTTTGGGCATGTTTTTTTTTTTTTTTGGGTTTTTGTTTTTTAACTGGAAAAATATGGGAGAGGGTAATCAGCATAGAAACCCTCATTTCACCCATAGTAGCTATCAATCTGCTGGGTAATGTCTGATTCGAACCATAGCTACTGTCCGAAAAGGAAGACTGTCGCCACACCACCACCTAGGCACTAGATGGACAGAGAGCCCTCCATGCTTGTCCTACAGTTAGAGTGACTAGAACCTTGTTGGATCGTGCACGAAAGGGATGTGCACGTATTTAAGCCCACTCACCATTACCATATAAGCTACCACCTTCAGAGTTATCTTGGGACATGATTGAACACGATTTTTGAGCATATAAATATATGGAAAATTTACAAATTTAGAAGTGGACTCCACATATTTGTGCGGTCGAAAAGGATACTCAACCATGTCACAGGACAATGAAAAATTTCTCTTCCATCGCGGCCCACTCATTAATTTCCTCCATACCATACCATGCGGCCATGTCTTCGCATCCGATAAAACCTGGACCACTCATCCTAATATCACACTTGTACAATCCACTGGCTATACTGTTTCTCGACCCATAGTTTTGGCCTGCTGACCCAACTTGTCGGAGGACCACTAGTCCCTTAATATTACACTTGAGTGCCGAGTGGCGTCTTCGGCTAGCTCACTCACTACTTTTGGAGTTTGGACTTAGGCCCCGATTGGATAGGAAATTACAGTAATTAAAAAGGAATATAGAGGAAGGATAAGATAAGAGGGATATTGTTTTTTATCTTAATTTTCCGGCGAGAGAGATAGGGGTTATTCACCGGTGTTAATAAACTGGGCCCTGGGACAAAGTTACGGTCTTACAGAATCAAGAGAGAGAGTGAGAGACGCGAGTTGTACAGGGCAAGAGACGAAATTTTCCCCAACTACTGGGGCAAGGTTATATGGTACACTGGGGCAAGGTTACAAAATTCCCTAAAAAAACTAATATTGGAAGTTGACAGCTCACTGGGGTCAAGTTACCCAATTTGACTGTTAATGGCCTTGTTTGGAAAGATTTTCTAAAATCAGGTCTCACTTTTCCAAGTGGGGCCCCCATATAAAATCACTATTTTCTCTCTCCTCTCCATTTTAGGAAATTATACTCTATTGCATATTTTGTACAAGATGGGTCTATGGGGTCCACTTCAAAGACTCATACAATTGATCAAAGTCGTCCATTAGTTCTAAAATTATTCTTTAAGTCATCCAGAAAAAATCAGGTCAATCGGATAATTTTAAGTATTTGATCCAGTTGTTTAACTTTCTTTCAAACTTCTATCAAAATTCAAGATCCTAAATTGTGAATGAATAATTCGAGGACGGATCAACCACTTATGATTTTTTAAATGATCTGATTTTTGAGGGGTGAATCAAAAAATTATTTAAAAAATTAATGAATGGCACGGATCATTTGTATGGATGTTCAAAAAGGGTCTCACGAACTCATCTCGCACAAAATGTGCACTAGTGTAGCATTTCCTAAAATGGGGAGGAGAGAGAAAGTAGTGGCTTCATGTGGGGAGTCCTACTTGGAAAAGTGAGAACCTAGTCCTAGAAAACCAAACCAAACAAGGTGAATACCTCCGCCCCTTTTTGTCATTTCATACTCTTATACTTAGAAATGAGATGACTTAAGATTTGATGGCAAACAAAATCGAACTTGAGACCTTATAAGCTAGAATACTTCTATCTCAAGTCAATCAAGATCCCTGGGAAATCCTTAGGGTTTTTACTTCTTGTTTTATATTGCCGTGAAAATTTTTATCCTTCTAAATTTTAAGAGTTTGGAGATATTTTTTAACGATACTTTCGCGTTCTCACTTTCGGTTTTGCTCAAGCTGAGTATTGGATTTTGATGTTCTAAGGGTCCCCGTATTGGACACACTTTCGGTTTCCTACCGTGAATAGTGGGAATGGGTCCACATGGGATGATTAGGGATGGTGTTACTATCAAACTAGCGACGCGAGCATCGCAACCCTCGATAGGAGAAATTATTGGAGTAATTGTTCCAGAGGCTAAAGCATTGTCACATGATGCTTCTATGATCTTCAATGGCGATGGCATGTAGTGATGGTGGGGTCATGTGACCCCTGGAAATTTTTTTAAATGCTATTATTATACTAAAATTGTTTTTAATTTTTTATTGACCTTATTAAAACTAGACAACATTAGATTATTTTTCTGCTCAAAGAAATATCACTCACAATCAATCAATGGTGACTCCAAGAGATCAGAAGCATGGGGTCGTTGTCGTTCATAAACATCAAAGTAAATTAGAGGAGCAATGGTTTAGTGTTTGATGTTAAATCTGCAGGAAAGAGGCGAGAAATTGACAAGGACTCTGATCGACTACTCAATGAATGAACAAAGAGAGAACGGAGGGAGTGAAGAGTTTCTTTTTCGGATATGACGGTTATTTATAACGCTCTCTGACATTAGGTGGATCCCTTTTATGTGTACGTCACAACCATGTGAGAGGAGCATTACAAAGAGCAAGCCCACCTAAAAGGCAATTTTAGGAATTTTGTTGAGCCAAAACACAACTTAAGCCCTACAACAATCTCCACAAAAGGCTCTCTAAAATACATGGATTAACAATACCTCAACAATATACCTCCTCTTTTGTTAAGCTATTGTTCAATAACAAAACGTCTTCTCTCTTCTCTCTCTCCTCTAAAAGAAATCATATGTTAATAATAGAGAAGTAAGATTGATTATGTTGTTGGAGCATTGATAGTGATGTGAGTAGGTAAAATGATAAATGTGCACTGTTCCCCGATCTTTTTGGAGAGGAATTTGTTTTCCGCATTGGGGATGCTTTAAAGAGGGGGTTGTGATTAGCCCTTTGAACTTGTATTCTGTCGATTTTAACAATTAATGGATTTCAAGTGTAGAAAATTATCTCTTGTGGTGATAACATCAAGTGAGTGATGAATCGTTTTCAGGCGAGCTCAATCAATGACATGCATGACAGAGCTAAAAATACCAGTGTGGTGCCGGCCAACATTCCTTCGATGCCTAAGTCATAATTTTATTGGAGATAAAGTAAATGAACTCAAGTAGAATTGAAATACTTGAATAGCCGTACCGAACAAGCTACTATTTGTACAAACTAATTTTCTGGGGTGGTTAAATCTTTCCATTATAAAAATGATTTTCTTTGTGGGGCCTTATACTATCTCGTACGCATTCTGACGATTGGCCGAGCGAATAAGTCAATTTCAAGGTGGATTTGTTGTGCGAAGAGTGCGTTATGACCCTTGGCCCCGGCCTGGTGGGGGTGGCTTCTTCGTTGTGGGTAAACAGGAAACTCGACTCTATGAACCCGAGGAAAGGCTGCACAGTAGTAGTAGGGGCGTTTCGACTGAAGCTTTTTGTAGTGCTAGCATGAATGCAAGTGAATGAATCTCATCCCCTAGTGAGTGAAGTGCTTACGCCCCTTTAGAGATAGGGGCCGGCAAAAGAAAGAGCCCGTTCATCAACTTGGAGATTTTTAGATTCGTAAGATCATGATAGAGTCCCCTAACCTTGATATAATATTAGTAAAGCGTTGACGCCATAGGCGGCTCCACCCTTTGATAAGGGTGGTCACTTGAACACCCCCAAGAAATTTTTTTGTTTAGAAATACATGTAAAATTTTTAGTTTTAGGTTAGTATAGCCATTGTTGAACACCCTACTCACAAATATTTGAACACGTAGCATATTTGAACACCCTACTAAAAAATATTTGAACACCTAGCTCGACAAATCATCCCACAAATCAATTTTATGTAAACAACCAACTAGAGTCTAAAGTCTTCCCGTATATGATCAATGTACACTGTAAAATCTTTTATATTTTATATATTACATGTGATAAATTTATATTGGATTTTGTTTGAACATTTATTCTATGAACACTCACCAATCCTGGTAATTCACAATAGAATTCTTAATACACCAGTTCAAAATAAAATGCACACTCTTTACGACAAAAATTAGGAAAATCAAGAAAAAAAGTATATATCCTATTGATATCGTCAACTCTCTATACAAAAAATTAAATATCCGTGCGAACATATTTGGCACACAAGTATATATTAGTTTATTTATACCCGATTTAATTTTACTTGATCCAATAATATAGAATTCGCCAAGAAAAACTGTGACATCTTACTTGACCCAATATATAAATTTTTTGTATGTATATACTAGTTAGTAGAACTAGTAGAGTTAAGGTAAATGTTGAACACCCTATTCAAAATTTCTGGAGCCGCCATTGGTTGACGCCTTAGAACAAGGAAGCTATAAGTAATGCAACTATGAATCTCATGGGGAGTTCGATCCTGGCTGAGGATGAACGTTGGCGGCATGCTTTGGCACCTTAGGTATCACCAATGGTATACTCAAAATTGAATAATCAAAAATTGTCACATCACTTTTTGATTATCCATATAGGGGAAGCGTAAAGTTAATAATGTAGAGGTCCACAATAGCATAATCAAAATTAAGGGCTATATAACCTTTTCAAACTAAAAAATAAACTAAATTATTTAAAAAGCTATTTTTTCCAATCAAAAGTGTTTTTCTTTTCAATAAATTTTAAAAATTATTTTCAAACAAAACAAACAGTTTTAAAAAAAGAAAGGTTTTGAAAAATAAACAGCTTAAAAAAAAAAAAGCTGTTGTTGAAAAAAAATAAATCAGCTTTAAAAAACAAATAGTTTTCCAAAAAAAAGTTTTCGGGAAAATTAAATATTTTTCAAAAACATCGTTTGAGAAAAAAAATCCCATTTTAAAAACAAACAGTTTTCAACAAAAAAAAAAAAAAAAGGTTTTGAAAAATAAATTTTGAAAACATTGTTGAGAGAGAGAGAGAGAATGGAGAGAATGTTTTGTGTAATGATGGATATACTTAACTGAGAAGATGTGGGATCTATTAAATTTGGTTATTGAGAAAAAGTTGATAACTTTGAGTATGTAAATGCCATAGTTTGGGATCCGGGGGGCGTGCTATGCAGATATGTTCTATGCAATCCTAACCGTCCGTCTGAAAAATTAGTGATCCGAAATATTTTGAAACTGTTGGCGCGAACACAATGGAGCAGCTGTGTGTGAGTAACTTGAGCTTCCTCCCAACCTACATGGCGGGCCCCATTGTGTAACATGGCCACGTAAGGCGTGACAAGAACACAGGTGTCCCTGACACCGAATTGAGTGTGGCCTCAGGTCAATTTCCACGTGTGTCCTTCGCGCCATCTTCCCCAAGTCCGTTTTAGGCAGTTTTTAATACTCCATTATAATATGCAGTTCGAAAATGTCGTAAAGGTATTACGTTGGCCATTAGGTAACGAAAATTTTAGACAGCTACTTGAATCACGCGCCTAACTTTTTAAAATACTACTAGTAGTAGTATACTTTTGCCTTTCTTTTTTGCGTGTAAATTGGAGTACTACAATAAGGGACTGAAATTCATTTTATTTTTCAGGTAAAAAGCCAAAAAGGTTGTGGACACTGGACAGAAGTAATTTCAAATGTCAATTCATTACACTATCACAATTATCACCCGTAGTCCGCCCTAAAAATTATTTTGGAATCCTACAGCGCACTACCAAAATATTTTGGAAAATATCCAAATATTTGGGATAATTATTTTGGATAATTATAGTTAGTCTCAAAGTGAGGATTCGGAAAAGTAAAAAATTATGAGAGCTACCCAAATATTTTGGAAAATATATTTTCTTACTTTTTTCTTGGATTTTTTTCTAAAATACTTTGGTAAAATTATGAATTTTGATTCCTCTCATCGAGACAAACCTATAGTCATCATAAGTTTGGCGCAAAACTAACAAGCGAAAAAGAAGAAGAAGAAGAAGAAGACGAAAGACAAAACCAAAAAATCTTTAAGCCAATGACATTTTTAAAAAATATGGACCGCTAAAAGCATTTTGAACGGCTCAAATTTTGCAATACAACTCAGTAGTGCAGCTAGGGTTTATCGATTCCTAAAAAAAATGACATTGCTTCATGTTCATAAAGTATTGTGTGTAAGGCTAGGCGTCGTGTTCGTGTCGAATCTTCGTGAAAAAATGATCTGCTTAACTAATCATGTAAAAAAATGTACCCTAACCCGACATGTTGTTAATTGTGGCAACTCGAACACGATACAGATTGACACGATTAAATTGACCTGTTTATGGCATCCACAGTGGACTCCCTAAAAATTGCTCCTAAATTGTATCCTAAGGTGTACACATAAGCATAATTGGGATCCACTTTTCACTCCTAGAGTTTGCTAAATTTAGAGATGATGTGTGCATTCAATGGACTAGCAAAATTATTCTTTATTTTGTGAAAAAAAATGTGGAACCCTTACATGAAGGGTGAAGTTGAAACCTTTATGTTTCAAAATTGTATGAAAGACAACTCTAGTTATGGAAAAGGGCTTTTGGAATTCAACGACACTGTTTTTGAAACAAACTCTTTATATATCTTTTGATTTTTTTTTATATTAATTACCTTCAGAGATTGTCCAGAGATTTTTCCAAGGGTAAGTTTTTCAAATAAAATCTTTTATCTTTGAAATTTTCATATTAAAAGAAGATTTAAAGACTATGGGTCCCACTTGGAGTTAGCTAGAAGGCTATCTAAATTTAACTAATAAGCTAGGAGCCAAGCTTAGGAGCCACCCTTAGGAGTTGGTATGGGGAGCTCATTGAAGACAATAATTGATCACATTGCTAGGTAAATATTAGGAGCCTTACTTAGGAGCCATTTTGAGAGCTCATTGTGGATGCTCTTAGTCAAATTTTGACCCGAATACAACACGAATTGACACGATTAATTCATTTCATTCTCGGCTTATGCATGTTAATTCTCGGCTTATGCGGGTTAATTCGTGCCATTCTCGGGTTACCATGTCGACACGAATAGATGAACATGTTAATTCGTGTCATTCTCAGGTTATGCGGGTTGAACTTGAACCCGACCTGTTTACTAATCGTGTATTCGGGTTGTGTCAATACGTTTTTCGTGTCAGAAATACTCAACACTAACCCACTAACTTCCTATTGTGTTATCTAGTGCCGGCCCTGAGTTTCCCGAGGCCCCAACCCTATCCTCAATTTGAGGCCATTCACATTTTTATTTTCTATAAAAATAGTAAACAAAACTATTATTGCAACAAAAATCAACATCTCCTGTAAGTTTCAAACAAAGTTTGGAATTGAGAATACACATACAATACTATTACTTCGATGTACCTACACATAATCCGATACACAAGAAGCCACAATCCCATATACAAAAGCGCTGCAACCATGCATTGACCATTTACCAATATATACCTAACCACATATACAAAAATGTGAACCCTTACCCATTGGATATCCTTGGTTCATTTACAAAAAGATACGAGTTCCATCACCTTGACAAATGTATCACTTGAACACCGCTCTTCTTGCACTTTTAGAGGCAAATGTATCAATTAAACTCGCGTAATCTAGTCTTTTTGCAAAATCATTTCCAATGGATAAACATCGCTAATCCATTCAACCTCTCTTATGACATGGTTGATCGAATGTAAGATTCAATCATCTTCAACTTTGAAAAACTTCTTTTCCCGGAGACAATGGTAACCGAAATAGTCAAAAGAATGTGATGGGAATTAAAAACAGGGATTCAGAGAATCAGAGAGAAATATGAGTTTCTTTACTTGACCAAAGGTTTGGGAAAAATTCTTATTCCCAATTTGTAACTTTTTTTTACGGAGAGATAGAGAGAGAGAGGGGCATTTATAGCAACTAGCAGAGAAAGAGACCCTAAATTCTCAATCTGTAATTTTTTTTCTCGTTACTTTGAAACCTTTTTACACATAAACTCGAGTGGGTTGCGCTGTTGACCCCCCAAAAATTGAAAATGGGCATATTTTACATAACATATCTATACTATTAACATATATGACTGGGACCCCTAAAATTGGGCTAATTTTGGGGGGCCAGACACGAGCCGCTGGAGAGCTCAGGAAAGTAGATTGCTCCTCATGCCCCCTGACACGCCCCCCCCATTGGCCCCACATGCATTTCCAAACACACCCCCATCTTTAATTGTTTTCTAAAAAACATCCTTCCTCTTTAATTAATTAAATTCATTTCTTTATTTATTTAATTTCTTAATTCTTTTATATTATTAATTTAATTCATTTATTTATCTCTTTTTGTCTTTTATTTTTTTAATATTCTTTACATATTTTTTCTATTTAATTTTTTTAATATTATCAAAGAAACTAAAATACTTGTTTATTTAAATTATTAATTCTTTTATCTTATTAATTTAATTAATTTATTTATGTCTTTTACATTATATCCTTTTCTCTTTTATTTTTTTAATATTCTGTATATCTTTTTTCTCTTTAATTTATTTAACTAATTTCATTTTTTATGTAATTTTTTCTTATCTTCAATTATAACCACTCATTCAGATTTTCTTTTTATCTTTTTATCTTCAATTGTAACCCCTCATTCAGATTTTTTTCTTATCTTCAATTATAACTATTCATTAAGATTTTCTTCTTATCTTCCTTTCTTGTTATCTTCATTTATATCCACTCATTCAGATTTTTTTCTTACCTTCTTATTTTCGATTGTAACTATTTATACTACTTCATACATTCTCCCACTACTTCACACCTTATTTTCGTAATTCTCCTTCTCCCACTACTTCATACAATCACAGAACAATATCTCCCACTATTTTCGTAATTCATAGAACAATATTATGGATGGCTACATTCACTGGATTGCTTCGGGTCTAGGGCACCATCGGATCATTGTATGGATTGTATGACTATGGGGATTGTCATCGCATCAAGGTACAACTTGCACTACATACATTTGACCAGAATGCTATAGGTTGTTTACTCATTTGCCATTGAGATCCCCTCCAGTCCATGAGCGCCGGGAAATAACTATTGCTCGTGTTGACAATCATTTCATCCAAGTTTTCTTAAAACGTCATTATCCCGTGCCACCCATCCCAAAATGGTGGTCGGACAATGCATCGGACGAAGCTAAAGGATGGGCTACTAGTTACGATACACGTATTCGTTTGTGGTACGAAGTTTGTTTTCCAGCACAAGGCCCGCCGGGAGCACAATTTGGAGACAATATTGATTAGGGCTGCACATTGTAAACGTGATTGTAATATTTATTCACTTTTAATCGTGATTGTAATATTTAGGGTGAGTTTCCCACTTGATAAAATCTGATTTTATCAACTCTTGATTTTATCAGGTGGGGAAAAAAATCTGATAAAATCTCAGACATCCTTATTCACTTTTAGAAGTTTGTTTTGGTGGGTGGGGTGGGGGGTATTGGGGGAAAGTAGGTGGGGCAGGGTACGGGGTGGTGTCAGGGGAGGCATGAGGAGCAGCTCTCCTCAGGAAACCGCCGTGTGAACCAGCCGGGTCTCTTTGTACTCTTTTTGAATAGTCAAAGTTTCAACTTTCCAAACTTTCTCAGAAAAGTGACCAGTAAAAAAGTGCAGGTCAGGTCATTTTTTCTTCGTCAACAAGAAAAGTTTTACTATAGGTGTCGAATCGAACCCACGCGTTGAATTTTGGGGGTTTTTGAGACTAATTTTTTTATTAATGGAAATTACAGATGCTGTTTCCTGATTCACCAACCGCGCTTTTGCCTTCTCCGTTAAGTCTCGCTTCTCTCTCTATATATACCCATCTCCCTCCCTCTACTCTCCTCTTCTCTATCTCTTCCCTTTATTTTCTCGCTTCAATAGCCACGCACACATACTCTCTCTCTTCCTTCCCTGCTATTTCTAGGGTTTTGTTTTCGATTGTCTCTGTTTCTCAAGGCGTCTAGATTCAACAACCTACATTTCGAAGATTTGCTCGCATTTCGTTTCTTCATAGACGTTTCGACGGTTTCGCATTGGTGCTCAAAAATAGGTACTTTTCTTTGGTACCTTGTAAGCGCTAGTGTTCAGATTAATTTGTGGATGCGTAATTTCGTAATGCACGTTCCTTTTCTACCAAAAGAAAAGAAGAAGATTAATTTATGGGAATTTGTTCTGTCTTTTTGAATTTCCGACTCACGGTTTATTCAATTCGTACTTTTTTTATTTTAGATTTTGTGCCTTGCCTTTCGGGATTTGGTGCACGGCGAGAAATGATTATTAGAATTGATGCTTTTGATGGAAAAGGGTGGGGGTAACTGTTGATATGGATCTTCTATCATTTTCCCATGCGTGGAATCAACAAAGTTGAATAACTTTTAACTTTTAATTTGTAATGAGGCTTCTCTTTTTTTACCAAATGGAGTAAATCTCTCTCTGTCTCTCTTTGCTGGTTTGATAGAAAGGCTCAATTCAGATGGCAGGAGAACGAGAATCTGATTACTGTGAATTAGATATCCAATATAATAATGCCTAAATTAATTCAATTTAAATGTTTGGATTTACTCAAGAATCATATCAAGCAAAAATATTTCTGGGAATTTTGTTATTTATCATTTTAATTTGTATCGGATTCGGCTGAAATCTAATATTACGGGAGGAGGGTGGGGATTCGGGATTGGTAAGAAATCGAATCTCTTTGGCATCGACAAAGTTCTCATCCTTTGTTGCCAGTTTATGGGCTTCATGTGGGATAACAAGGGATATTATGCCAAATTTGTGGAGTGAGTTTGGCCTGAATTAATATTCTTTAAGATAGTCTGTGTAATTGGCTTTTAGTGATTTTTTGTTCAGTTTTTTCATCAGAATTTATTAAATTAATCATTCATCTTAACGAGAGAGATCAGATATGTGTAACATACTGACCGAAATTAAGAAAGAGTTGGAATAAAACGACACTAAAGACGATAAAGATAGTTGTTTCAAACTTTGTTATTGTTGGAAGTCTTCTCATTCTTGTTTGGGATGTGGATGCCAATTAGAAACATCGTAGTATTTCATATGAAAGATTCTTAGAGCCAGTGAGGAAACCTCTATTTATTTTCTATGTATTTACGCTATTTCGTCAAATGAGAAGTTTGCAGGCAAGGACAAAAATGCTTTGAGTCTCATAGTCGTCCGCCTAGGATTGGACTTTAGTGAACTTTTTTTTACTTTTGGTTGTAATTTTTTACTCAATAAATTTCTTATGGATGATTAATCCAAAAAAATTGACACAAATATAACAAAAATCAGAAAAGATGAAAAAAAGTACGTAAACAAATATTTAGGCCCAATTGCTTAGTTTTATGGGTGATTGGTTCAGTTTTTACCCTTTCCCCCCTACCACAAGACCACTGCTGTTTTCTTGATAATAGTTTGTCGGTCAGAAAACTGTGTTTGAATTAGTTGATGGTAATATGGTCATTGTCTTCATCTTTTACTTTATCACCTTCTTTGTTTTTAATTGTCTTTTTTTTGTCAATTACTATTTGTAATAAAGAATACTCACTCCGTCACAAAAAGTTAGTCCAGTATAATAAAAAAAGGTGCGATTTTTGGATTAAAACATAAAGTACTTCCCTACACATTTTGTCGAATTTCTTTGCACCAAATTAAAGATCTCAATTGTTCTTGAGTTTGGTTTTAAAAAACTTTAAAATTATGAACGGAAATACTTTATCTTTTGATCCAAAAATTGCAGATCTTCTTGTAGTGGACTAACTTTTTTGGATGGAGGGAGTAGAACAGATTGTCTGTTTTGTGCGTGTCATGATCGCTCCTACTTCACCAGTCGAATAAAGCAAACAAGACTAGAAAGTCAAAGATTTTATAATAGAGGATCCCCAAAACCGAAAAATTGTTCTTTTTCTATACGTGGTGTCTCCTAATATCCTGGGCTTTTGATGCTGCTGAGGAACTATATGAAATCTGCAAAATTCTGTTGGAAAAAGAAAGAATTGTTTGTTTCTTTTATTTCCTCTATTTATGATAGGGTATGGAAAATTTGTGATCATATTTGTGGTTGCTATGGGATGTGGGATTAGCAACAAAAGTATGGCAGTGTCTTAGATTATAATCTACTCGTGACAATTTTACTTTATTTCCTTGTATTGTTATGTTGGGTACCTTTGATTCGTGGTCACAATTCTTCTGTATTGGCCCGTAATATTTGTGTTCATGTGGGGCATAAGTATGTTTAGTTATATACATGTGCTCCTTCGCAACCCCTAACTCATTCAATGAGAGGTAGTATTTTGAAGTTATTGGAATGTGCAAGTCTTTGTTTTGTTGCTGCAAGTATTTTTTAACTTATCCAGTCTCCTATCGCACAGATCTGTTTTAACTTTTTTATAAGGCCCACTTATGTAGGCAATGAAATTTGGTTTCTCTAGCTGAAAGTTACTCTAACTGCTGCTAATCTCTGGTGTGACAATGATTTATTTGGGGTTGTCATAAAATGGACATCTCTTAAAGTTTTGCTGTTGGTTACTATTCAGCTTCCCATATGAACTTTGGCATCGTGATGTCCCATTCCTCCATGAACATATCGCAGATTTCTATTTAAGAATTCATGGCCCCATGTATTCCAATTTGGTAATCGCAAGCCTCTTTTGTGGTTGAATTTATTTGATGAGAAGAAGACGAGATGACAAAATGGATGTGTGAAGTCTTTTTCCTCCCTTCATATCAGCAATAAAAGATTTTGTGCCTGTCTAGACAATACAAGCTGTTCTTGTAGCAACTTGTACCCACCAGTTGTGTCCCAAGGGAAGGTTGATATTTCCAAATTTTTGTCGTTATCCTGGTAATGAGATCTGGGTAGCAAGGTCAGGACATGTTGATTTCGTTGTCAAATCTGTATGTATTTTGGTTTTCTAAACTATCTTTGATTCATCCATTATTTGCTTGGGGATTCTTTCAAATGATTCTGCACTTTGAGAATGTCGGTCTCTGTTGAAGCTTTTTCCCTCGCTGCTTTTAGTCTATGATTTAGTTATTCGGGTGGCGTGCATTACGTGGTAATTAAGGTGTTCATGGCCTACTTTATGCCACCATGCACTATGCTGTACCGTATTTTCTCAGCAGTTTTTACTTTGTTTTACGTCAAATATTTCTCTTTTTGTAAACCTTGAGGAAGTGACACGTTCACACGAAACATTTTTGCTATACCATGGCTCAGACGTAATTGCTCCAATGCATATTTTTTGCAGGAATCATTCTGTTGCCTGGTTACGTCACAGTTTGCTTGTGAGATCAAGATTTACTTGTAAGACTGAGGGTTGATTAAAGTTCTTTTTCTGAAGTTGGCATTGCCGTTGCGTGAACCAAGCGTGAACCGTCAGATAGTTTTCAAATTGATATCTTCTTGAACAAAGCTGGACTTGATGGACATGAAATCTAATCACAATGCTCCTGTTCTCACTGATCCTTCACCCATTACCTTGAACAAGTTAAGACTGGGCATCTATTCTAGCCTTTACTCGCCCCCTGGTGTAGTTTTTCCTCACGGACTACTCCTAACAATTCCAAAGAGGAAATCTCTTATGGTTGATGATGTCCGGTCCTGCTCTTGGCTGGATGCAATGAAATCCTCATCTCCTACCCATAGGAAGAAAGCTAAAGAATCTGGCACTGAGCTGGCAGCAACTGATACTGAAGTTGCTTATCGCAACTGGATGGTAAGTTTTCCCTCTATGTTTTGTTAATCCTTAGATCTTTAATGGGATGAATACTTAGACCACTTATTTGACCATCAATTTTGGTGCTGCAGCTGAATTATCCCTCAGCACTTGCATCTTTTGAGCAAATAATGAATTATGCAAAGGGCAAGAGGATTGCATTGTTTTTGGACTATGACGGGACTCTTTCCCCTATTGTTGACAACCCAGACCGTGCCTTCATGTCTGATGCTGTGAGAATCTATTCTTTTAACTTTGTTTGTCTTGTTAAAACACATTTGCAATACATTAATGTGTTTGATGCTTTGTAACTCGGTCACAGATGCGCGCTGCTGTGAGGAATGTGGCGAAATACTTCCCAACAGCAATCATAAGCGGCAGAAGCCGTGACAAGGTACAGTTATCTGTTCCAACAGTAATGCCTTGGTGTCATTTGGATATCTTCTTTGGCATCATATAAATGTGCATGTGTGTGCGTGCATACATATCTTCAGCTATATTCTTAGGTCAACTTTTATCTGTAGTCTACTGAAACTTGGTCCACTCTTTACATTCAGGTGAACGATTTCGTTGGACTAACAGAACTCTACTATGCTGGAAGTCATGGGATGGACATTGTGGGCCCTGTTCGGCCTATGACGAATGACCATCTAGACTGTGTTAGGTCTACTGACAAGCAGGTAATTGGCTTAGACACCCGTCTTTCTTGCACACTTGTATTGTGCTCAAATCGTCTGTTTCTCTTGAAATGTTTCTTTGATTTGGTTTCATGCATTTCTGTTCTTGTGTTCATAGGGTAAAGAAGTTAACCTGTTCCAGCCTGCTAGTAAATTCTTACCTATGATTGAGGAGGTGGGTACCGTCTTATTGCACTCATATACAATACTTTGTACTAGCATAAGAGTTTTGGTTTTTCTGTCTATAGTAGAAAAACGTTCTGATTTAGCCTTGCTTTATCAGGTTTTTAGATCCCTTCTTGAGTCAACCAAGGACATTAAAGGGGCAAATGTGGAGAAC
The DNA here is from genome assembly GCA_036023075.1 of Gaultheria prostrata. Classification (NCBI taxonomy): domain Eukaryota; kingdom Viridiplantae; phylum Streptophyta; class Magnoliopsida; order Ericales; family Ericaceae; genus Gaultheria; species Gaultheria prostrata. The sequence goes on from JAXBDA010002491.1 coordinate 17,544, forward strand.
AACAAGTTTTGTGTCTCTGTGCACTACCGCAATGTGGATGAGACGGTAAGGGTTATTCTAAGCAGCAGAGTTGAATTAGACATTTCAGTAACTCTTTTTTGTCCCCAACAACAAGGGATTTGTATTTATGTGCTTCTTTGGATTATTTCAGTATTGGACAACAATTGCACAACGTGTCGAGAAAACGCTGGAGGACTACCCTTGTCTCCGATTGACACATGGGCGGAAGGTTTGTCTTGATGAGGCTTGCAGACTTATCTAATTTCAAAGTGTGTACTCTTTTGCTCGTCTTCTTACAAAGCAGTTGCTCTGTTTTCCACTATTTCAGGTTTTAGAGGTTCGGCCTGTGCTTGATTGGGATAAGGGCAAAGCTGTGGAGTTCTTACTTGAGTCATTGGGTAAGTTAATGTCTGGTTTCTGTGTTCACTCCTTCACTGTTTGTAGTGAAGGGTAATTTGATTTCAAACAATTGAATGACAAAAGAAATTGATGCAGGCTTAAGTAATTGTGACGATGTGCTCCCAATTTATGTTGGAGATGACCGGACTGACGAAGATGCATTCAAGGTAACACTGAACTAACTCCAAATACTATTATCAGTATTTCTGTCTGATAATTACATAGGCTCTCATTGTTCGTTGAACATGTAACAAAATAAGATAGGATTTACTATTTAACAGGTTCTGAGGGAAGGAAATCGTGGTTATGGAATCCTGGTGTCGTCTGCGCCGAAGGAAAGCAATGCATTTTATTCTCTCAGGGATCCCTCAGAGGTACTTATTATTTTTCATGACAGGTTTTATTTGTTATAGGGGAATGGAACTAGTAAACTTCCGAATTCAGGGAAACTGGCTTATCTTCTGTTGTTGGAAAAATAATTTGGCTTGGCTTCTTCTATTGGAAAGATGAAATCTTGCATCAGATGAACGACATTTGCAAGATTGTTATTAATATATAAACTCAAATTCATGTTTCTGTATCTGTGTTGGAACATTCAACACCGTGTGGGTTTTCTTACTGCCCTTTTTAACAATGTCGTTTGCAATTTTGAATTGACCCCTATAAGCGTGCCCCTGTGTTTGTTCTATTTTCCCCTTTCGTGATTGTAGTCTGGAGAACTCATTTTCAAGTTCTGTTGTTTCATGCAGGTCATGAATTTTCTCATGTCACTGGCAGTATGGAAGAAGTCGAGTTCGCTATAAATAAGATACAAAGAGTACAGTCTGATTTAACAAATACCCCAATAGAATGATACTACAAGATTGGAGCTAATACTAAATCACAGTGGTTTTGAATGCGGAAGCGCATCGGAGAGTCCCTTGATTTTTTCCCCATCTCTCTGTTAATCGTTTTCCTTATATCTTAAAGCCTCGGCTGCACGTTTATCGTTGCACCATATAGCATCCTAAATCCTTTGACTTTCTGTTTTCTGAATCTTCATGTGGTGGTATACAAAGAAATGTACTAACTTTATTTGTTAATTATTTATTTAAATGCAAATTTTGCACATTATATAGGATCTTGATTCCCTTTCTGTGAGTTATGGTACTTGTTTTTTTGGATCATAGTATGTATCTAGCTGCAAAATGGAGTTGACTAGAACAAATCTGCAATATCAAGTGTTCATGGATCTAGTCAGGGGGTTTCTGTCTCTTTTTTTGGGCAGAAACTATGGTCTATCTTTCAGAATTTCAGATAGGGGATTCCCCATAGATCTACTAGCCACGAGGATAGGTTTTACTCATGTGGAAACTGTAAAATATGGAAGTTTCACTTCCTTTTCTTCAATGGATGCAAAAAGGAAGAAAGCTCCAAGGGTATGTTATTGGTGGGTTTGCTTTTCACACATTGATCAGCATTTCGATTCTCGGGATCGGAACGCAAGAAAGTACTCCCTCCGTTCAAATTTATTGGTTCCTCGTAGGGATTCCAACTTATTAGGGGAATATAATCATTACATTTGTCATACTTTTTTTTTCCTCCATTTATCTTTTATAACATCATCATACTTAGTTTAAAAAGAAAGGGTTAAAGTGGAATTCATTAGTAGATGCCCTATTAGTTTTGAATTGGGACAATAAATTTATGACAACAAAAAGTGGTATTTGGGAACAAAGATTCAGGATGGAGGGAGTAATTTCTTGTGAATCTCCTAGTTATGGCGTGGATAGTCTGCCTTTTGACTAGACCGGGGAGGTGATTAGTTGAGGTGCGCGTAAGCTGTGGCCCGGACACCCAAAACCGTCGGGAAAGAAAAGAAAAGAAAAAAAAAACAGTGAATGACACATCGCATCATTATGCTAATAGCCAAAAAATTGTTTGGTCGTCCATTATTGTCTCGAATGTAATCTTGAACATTCATCTGACGCCACATGTTTTTGGATGGAAAAAAGAAGATAACCTCAATCTTGCTGAGTCGGACATTATGAGCTAGGGTGTTAGTCAAGTTCTAGATTTAGTAAGTTTGATTCTTAATTGTTCACCACTTTTAGAAGTTTGTTTTGGGCCATCGAAATAGGAGTATTTACTTAACATGCATAAGATAATTGGGGCAAATACATGTGACATGTCCATACACTTGAAAAAACTTGAGGCAGTAGAGGCCAATTCATGAGTGTTTAGGAGGTTCATTTTACGACTTTTCAATTTTTTGGCGTTTTGGATTATGGTTACATGTATTTTAAATATAGTAGAGTGTTTGAAGAAATTTGCAGAATGTATTTTGCAACAGGAATAGTGTTTGTGAGATATGAAAAAAAACATTCTGTAGGTCTCCAAATGAGAAGTCAAAAAACTCATCCCACCCTACTTTTCACTTTTGCTCTCCAAATCACAAAAATCAGCACACATTTTGACTAAAAGAATTTTCCATTTTTCAGCCAAACAACCAAAACTCAAAAAATGCGAAAATGAAAATGTGAAAAGTAAGTTGCCAAATAGGCCGGCCTATGTTGCTCTGTTTAGATAATACTCCCAAGTTCCCTATGGTGCTCATCAAGGGTATGGGACCATCTTCTATTTTATCCGTTTCAGTTGTGATTGATGAAATGGAGTTTTAGATCACCTGATACTATTCTTATTTCTCTCCTTTTTGCTGCCTTAACTATGGCCTGAAATCCCATGAGACTCTCTCCTACGATTATGTTTTACCAGTTGTTATTGGTCTTAGGTTGGACAGCAGAGAACTCGCCTCTACTCCATTATAATGCATTTTTGCCTATCTTGTGTATTTTAGTTCATGTTCATGCTTGTGTCGCTCTTATTTTTACTTACTCATTTGAATAAAAGTTTCTATCTCGCAACGCTCCACCAATAAAATGCATAGCATCTTGTTCTTGCTAGTGCAAAATTCCGAGCGTCAATTTTTGGGATATGTCTATCTTTTGTGAGTGTATATTCTATTGTGAGAGTTTGCCCTGTAAAAATTTGAATAAAGCTTTCGTGTGACTTGCCGTAAACAAATTTTGACTAGTTTTGTTCACTTTTGTTCATGTGCATATGCTGAAGTTGAGCATAGTTTACTTTCCAAAAAAAAAAAGTCTTTATTTGACCTTAGTTATTTGAATTTTGGGTGAGTATATGGTGCGCAATGTGTCTAAAAAAAATAGAAAAAAAAAACTCTATTTGTTTAATTAGTTCTTTAAGGTGTTTTGTGGGTTATCACAGCTGAAAACCCTCACGAGATTTCACTCGTCCTACCGGGGCCGCCCGGGGGTTTAAAAGATATATCCATTTTAGTTTGCTTTCAATAGTTGCATTTGTTTAGTTTGCTAGGGACTAGCAAAATCCAAGTTGGGGGGTGTGATAAGCACACAATTATGTAATATTTATGGGCTTAAGTCTTTCTTTATGTCGCATTTGCTTTAATTAGTTTATATTTTTATGTGATAATCCACGTAAGGTTTGTTTAAAGTGTTTCAGGGTAAACCGATATAAATAAGGTGATCCAGAGAGCATTGAGAACAATGCACGTGTCGTGGGCCCCTTGTTGCAGCTCTATCTACGGAAATGAAAAAAAAGAAAGAAATCAATTTGAAAGCTTGAAGTTTCTGATCTCAAATGAAGGATGATGACTTAAAATGGAAAAGTCAAAAATGGAGTTCTACTTTGAGTAAGGTGTACTTATACCTAGAGCGCACGGAACACCCAATTATTTTTCCATGGTTCCATGTTGCCGTGCATATTCAAGGCTGAAATATCAAAGGAGAATTGTATGCAATTGTGGGAATTGAATTGCAAATTGGAAATGGGCCCCGTGCGTTAATGTTATGGCAGTGGAGCAATTGAAGAAAATCAACTCCCTCATGCAACGTGTCAGCTTCCCAGCCGTCCGATCCTTTATGTTCTCTCATGCATTGGCACCACACCAAATCACCACTCTCTCCAACCGACCGACCCTCATGCATGCATGCTGGTTTTCTTCTATTTCCCCTATATATTTATGAAGGGGCAGTGTAAAAGCTAGGAAAGGAGGAGTGGAAAATTTTACTCTCAGAAATCTTTCTTGTGTCTTTCTTTTTGTGTCTTTTATTTCCCAAGCCAGAGAGCCGTGAGCTTTTCTTTTAGCTTTTTAATTTGCAACTATAATTTAGTTCAAGTTCTTACTTCTTGTTTGTATAAGAGTTAGTTCTATAATTTCATTTCCAAGTTCATTTTAATTTACTTGTCTTTTTAATTCTTAGTTAAAATTCGCTTAATCAAAAGATTGAGGTTTGGTTATGCGAGTTCGCAAACTATTCAGCTGTTTCTCACACCAAACCCGAATCTAAGATTAGTCTTAGTTATGGATCTTTGAGATTGAAAGGAGGACACCTTTGGTCTACCCTCCTGTACACATCTCCTCGGTACACTCTTAAGGCCAATCTTCTTTAATCACGTAAAAAGCCGTTATGTTTAGTGTATTTTTTACCTCTTCCTTGGCAAGTTCTTCGTCAATGGAGGAGTAGTCGTAGACTCGGCCTAGGGTGATCATCACTCTATGGCCTAAGTGGTTTCATGATTCTCACACCTGCGCTAACAAAGCTTGTTTGTGTTTAATCCGGGCTCGTAGACTATCGATTTAAAACTCGAGGTTGTTAAGTTTTTGATTTTGCGTCAACAATAAAATTGGCACGCATAATACTTAAATCGATGTCATTTTGAGAGTTTAACAAATTTCCAATCGAGCCTTAACTAAACCAAACACCGGAAAGAGTAAAAAGTAAAATTCATTGAATCATCTTCCGAGAGAGCGCACAATTACCGTGTGGCTTGATCGCGCTAAATTGTGAGAATCATGGATCTACGTAGGCTATAGGTGGTACGAACCTTGACCCGAGCCTCTTTGTTAAATTCAAGCAAATTCATAGTTTAAATTTTAATTTGGCAATCTTTAGTTCTAAAATCATCAAAAATCAAGAAACGAAAGGGTTGGCTACCTATAGCTAAAAATCACAGTTTAGATCGATAAGCTATTTCACTCCAGAAAACTGTTTTCTGTGGATCGACCTCGGACTTTCCGAGTATACTTTCAAGCGATTACCAAGGCCCTATGCTTCGAGCTAGTCACATTGAGATACAACTTGTGGTCGCAAGCATATGACTGTGCTCCGCTATTCAGATGTGAGGGAGAGCGTGTGAAAAAATAGTGAAACCACAAAAAAGGAGAAGATCATGGGAGATTCGATGAACTATTTGGGCAAAATTGTAAATATTTCATGTTTCTTGGAGCAAGAATAGAGTAAAAGTCTTGGGGCAAAATTACCAAAATATTCAAAAATAGATGTACATATATGTGGAAAATTGTAATCCAGCGGGGTTCAAGTGACCCCCTTACCTCTACATAGGTCCGCCTATGCCCCATAAGCGACCAAATAGGTCACTCTGCCCGAAGCATTACAGGCAGACTAGGGTCGGGTCGGGTCTTGGAAGGTGACATATAGAAGAGGTGGAAACAGGCTCGACCCTGAAATTTTCGGGGCCTCAAGCAAGTTCTAAAGATGGGTCTCTAAGCATTTGTATATATATAAATTATTTAATATAAGCACCAAGATTTCCTTGTGGTGCAGTGGAAATGTAAAGCGTTTAGAACCTAGAGGATGCGAGTTCCATTCCCGATGCCAACAACAAAGTTAATTTTTACATGTTTGAAGTAAATTCACCCAAAAATAATTAAGGTTTGCAAGGATTGACACTAGGACCTTATGGGTAAAACTATAGCATTCTACCGTTGATCTACCGGAGCACATTATGCAAAAGTGTTGACATACATAATATTTAATATATCTCAAATTTTGGGGGACCTAAGCAGCCGCTTGGTGGGCTTGCCCTGGGTGGAAATGCGTCATTGCCGAGCTGTTCAATCCTCGACCACATGGCGCGGTCACGTGCTACTTCATAGAGTGGCACTTGGCAATCGTCATGCATGCCATCACATAAAGAAATTGTTATTCGTAACGTCACTGGAGGCATGTGCTCAGGACAAGCTATCTTGGCCTTCAAAGCAAGACACTCCTTAATTATATAAACTACAATACTAAACCTTAGAGTGATACGCTGTTCTTACTCATTCAAGCTTTATACTTTTCTTTTCTAAATTGAAAATGGCTTATCCATCGGAATGCCTATAGTTCATCACCTTCCGACTAAGCACTAACGTGTTTCCATGTCTTACAGAGTTACGTGGGAATTAAGGAGGAGATTTGACCAGATCCGATTCAAGAGATCCAAGATAGAATTTCTAGATTCAACACTCTCCCATATACGTGAATGGCCGACATTTTTGCACCTGGCAACCTCGGCGTAAGACAATTTCCATGTGGATAGAAATTACTAAATTACAAGAAATTAATTCCTCGGACGGGTTCTGGTCAACTCCTACTGTTTTGAGTAAACAATAAATCACATTAAACTTGCTGTTTTCATGTTCTCCGTTAATTAATCTATTTCTTACATTTTTAAATGAGATAAAATTGGATGTTAGGTGTGGTAAAATAATGATTAAGGTTTGAATTTTGAACAGTAACTTTGACTAAGAGCAAGTGCACCAATGGATAATTATAAATGCTCATCAACAGTATAAATTTGTATTTTTGCTACCCCATTTGGCCTTACTACTACACCATTAATCCTCTATAAAGGTAAATGTATCCTAATAAAATAATACAAAAGTAATAAAATTTCTGTTTGCACAAACTACTACTACTGTTATATATATATATATATAACACCATTACCATTTTCCACGCACAAACTTTACCAAGCACAACCAGATCTACCAAACATTCTCCTCACCAGTGCGACGGCGATGGCTGATTTCGGCGATGGTGATGGCTGATTCGGCGATGGCTGAAAGGTCTGCTCACTGGCTTGCTGCGACAGCGGCGAATGGCCCAGAAACGAGAGAGAGAGAGAGAGAGAGAGAGAGAGTAAAAACTGATTAAATTCTGGCCATACATTCCGAGCCTACGCCGCTAGTATTATACCTTTCCTTTTGTCGTGTCTGGTGCAGCGCCATTTTTGTGATTTGGGAGGTAAAATGGCCAAAAGCAGGGGTTTACCTCGTCAGCTGTACTTGCTCTAAGCAGGCCCAAAAGGGATCATGCTTTTAACAAAATGCCTCGAAAAGCCTATTTTTATCCGTTGTATCTCGAGAGAATTTACACTACTCTATATTTAAAGAGAAGGGCATATGGGATGAAAATCACCACTGCAACACCGCCTCACCTTTAGTGATATTTGAAACTCAAGACGTCCCGATTGGAAGGACCAAGAAAATGCCACCTGAACTAGAGTTCATTGACCTCGAATGGTCTATTTAGATGTCACGCAAAGCAGGAGATGTGGGAAATAACATAATTGACTAACTTTGATTTTCTGTATCCAAATGTGACTATGTGAGCCCATTTATAAAGCGCATGAAACTTTTTGGAATTTCATTTTCGCGGACCGCAAACCCAAAAATTTATGGTTATCGACCTTCGATTGTCATCTTATGATTCACGTGGAAAGATTAATTGTTGCATGTGAATGATCCTTCAATATTGTTGGTGGCTAATAAGGAAATTTCAACCCTTTACTCTCAATTTTCTTGATTTAAGCTCTAGCTCTTGTGAGTAAATTCATCTCTGAACATAAAATTGTGCAAAATATTCGTTAAAAACAAAATTGAAAAATTGAAAACCCGTTGTTCTGTAATAATAAAAATATGAATATGAAATAGTTTCTCTTGATTTTAGTGAAAAAACTAGTAAACCTAAAATTTACACGAGTTGATCAGTTTTGCACTGAAATTGGGTCCACATAATTTTCGTCATAATCATGTAGTATTTTTTAATAACAAAGAAACTAAATATCATTCCTTATACTTGTATGGGAATGGGCAAATAATTTTTCATTTTCAGAAATTCGTGTGTGTTATGTTTTGATTCCCATACGTTTGGGTCATTATCATTTTATTTTCATTTTTTTAATTTTTTGATCAAAGGTCATGATCATTGAATAAAGGTTTTGTTTCAAATGCGGCCCAAATTACCTTGTGATGATCAAATTGCCACGTATTTTTCAAGTTGAGGGGGACCCACTTGATCGCATCTCCTACGGTGCAATAAACGTTGATCTTTGGTATTTCTAATTTTCAATTGTCACGCATGGGATTTCTGGTGTGAAAATAAAAATAGTATTTAATTAAGAATGGATTGGTGTCCTTTGACGATTATTTAAATAAATCACATGATTTTTTTGACAAATAGAGAGAAAATCCTTTACTAATCACATAGTTTGACTTTTCAAAATAGTGCATATATTGAAGAGAAGCCAAAAATAAGGAGAGAGAGCTTTTTTGACTTCTCATTTTTTTTTTAGTGTTTTTTCCTTTTTGATTAACAAAAATATATATAAAATGTATTATGCACATATCCCTCAAACACTACTCCCGTTGCAAAATTCATTTTGCACGTCTCCCAAACACTTTACAAGTTTATATAATACATTTTGACCATAATAAAAAAGGTTAAAAATATGAAAAAGCAAAATGCAAAAAGTAAAATAATTTGAATCCCAAACACCCCCTTATTTTGTCAAAAAGACTTTCTGCTAATGAACGAGAGAAGGAATGGCGCTCAAAACTCACCCATAATAGATTTTGGATAGGGGAGTGATTTCCACACCCCCAAATTAATATCTACACCTTTTTTTTTGTCTTTTAGTGAAATATTTATGTTTAAAGTTTCACTAAAAAACAAAAAGGGGAGTATAAATATCAATGTGGGGTTGAAAATCAATTACCTTTCGATATTCAATTTTAATCCATTCTTCATTCATTCATAAGTGGAAGCACAAATCCAATGCATTTTGTATGTTTGATTACCACTCTTATCCCTAGACATAGGGGTGTCAACGGTCCGGTTTGGTCCGGATTGGTATAAATCCGAGGACCGAACCAAAAGTCTATGGTCCGATGTAATGTAATCCGTGTCCAAACCAAAAGTCTACAGTCCGGTTTCGAAGCAATCAAAAAATCACGGTTCGGTTTATGGTCCGAACCAAACGTTCACCTTATAGAGTAAGAGCATCCTTATCAGCCTACTCAAATTTATCATCAAATTTAACCTCAAAAATACCTTTTATAATTTAGCAAGTCACTTTTTAAAAAAAGTCACAGAATCAAACTATCTATTCTAATTTTACTGCATTAAATTATTCTTTTTTTCTATTCCTATTTTTCTATTCAAATACAACACCCATTTTATTTCTTCCGACATTTTATTTCTTACCAGCATTGCTGGTTGTTGTTATCCAAATTTTATTTTTAGTTGTATTTTTTTAAAAGAAATTAAGTATAGAATAAATATGTTAAATTGGTGGAAGTATTACTAATTAGTGGGAGGGGATATAGTGTAATTTGTCACTTATATTGGATTATCTTATTTCCCAGGAAATTACGATTCTCTCTCTTTTGCCTTTTTCTTTTCCTCCATTGACAGTCTCTCTCTCTCTCTCTCTCTCTCTCTCTCTCTCCCAACTCGAAACCCAATCCCATGCTTCAAACCCAAAATCGAAGGTTATAATGTGAGATCAATCTAAGATCCAGAAGGGAAGGATGTTCTACTCGGCGAGAGCTTCAAGTCCATCCGAACAAAACCACCATCGAAGCACCTTGGATATTCATCCTTCCGGGAAGTTTCGTTCTTTTTTTTTTATAATTTTTTTTGATGCAACTGAAATTTAATTTTTGTTCTTTGTTGGTTGATTCACTTGATTGTGTAATATTTTCCCCAAATCTGACCATTTTTGCCCATTTTTTCCTATGCATCAATTCTTCCCTCTCTCCCTCTCTCTCTGTGTGTTCCGGATGAAACCAAACCAAAATAAATGATAAAAAAACAAAAGGTTAGTGAATAGTGGCTACTCAAAGTTGAGTAGTCACTGTAGAAAAAATAAATTTGATAAATTGTTTGGCGAGGCTGATTTTGGAGGGTTTTGGGGGGTTAGGCTATCTAGATTTGGTTAAAAGTTAATTTGTTCACTCTGATAAGGATGCTCTAAGTCATAAATGCTAATTGTGCCAAAATTCATTTTAATCATGTGTCGATAAATGTATAATCAGAAAATAATTATTTTGACCTAAAACTAACTTAAACAGAAAATAAATATGTTTCGATTGTGCATTTCTTGATATCAGATAAATATGAATTTCTCCGTAATAAATATTTTTAACTTGTTCTATAAATTAGACGTTTTCAATCATTGTTTGTAAAACCATGGCCCAGTGGTCCGATTCCCAGCCCGACCGAGTGCCACTTCCCATACCCACATGACTTTCCACCACGAGAAAGTTTTCAATGATCTTTGGGCATGGTTTTGTTTGTTTGTTTTTGAACCGGATAAATGTGGGAGAGAGTAATCAGCATGGAAACCCTCTTTGAACGTGATCATAAGAGCTATCAATCCGCTGTCTAATATCGGGTTCTAACCATAGCTACTGTGTCAAAAGGCAAATTGCCGTCATAACACCACCTAAGTACTAGATGGACAAAGAGCCCTCCATGCTTGTCCTGCAGTTAGCGGGACTAGAATCTTGTCGGATCGTGTACGGAAGGGATGTGCACTTAGCCTCCTTTGGCAAAAAAACCCAAAACTGGTTTTTTGGTTTATTAGTTGTCCTTATTCAAAAAAAAATTTGCATTTATTACTTTTGCGTCGATTTTTGGTGGTTTATTGGTTCGTCTCGATGGGATGAATCTAAAAAGTATGAAATTATAGTGAAATTCCTTTGGCAAATAAACCAAAAACTGGTTTTTTGGTTTATTCATTGTCTTTATTCAAAAAAATTTTGCATTTATTAGTTTTGCATCAATTTTTTGTGGTTTATTGGTTCCTTTCGACGAAACGAATCTAACAAGTAAAAAATTATAGTGAAAATTAATTTTTTGAATAAAGCCAAAATTAAACCATTAAACCACATATTTTTGGCTTTACTCAAAAAAAATTTAGTTTTGATTATAATTTTATACTCTTTAGATTCGTCTCGTTGAGAGGAACCAATAAACCACAAAATATTGATGCAAAACTAACATTTGCGAAAAAAATTTGAATAAAGGCAAAACGAATAAACCAAAAAACATATTTATATTTATTTACCAAATCACCCTTTAAGCCCACTCATCATTACCATCTGAGCTACCACCTTTGATGTTATCTTGGGGCATGGTTGAACACGATTTTTGTGCATATAAATATATGGGAAATTTACAAATTTAAAAATGGACTCCACCCACATGTTCATGTGGTCGAGAAGGATACTCAACCATGTGACTCACAAGACGTTGAAAAATTTCTCTTTCATCGCGGCCCACTAATTAATTTCCTCGATGCCATACCATGTGGCCATGTCTTTGCATCCGATAGAACCTGGACCACTCATCCAAATACTACTACGTATTATACTTGTACAATCCACTGGCTATACTGTCACGAGAGCTGCTCCCCACACCCCCCTGACACCACCTCCCACCCCGGCTCCACCCCTTTTCCCGGAATTGCCCCTACCGTACCGTACGTCATTGGTTCTTCTCTTTTTTGTTTCTTCTAGTAACTTCTTTCTTTCTTTCTTTTTTTGTTGAACAGATTGTACTTCTTCTAACTGTAATTAATTTTTAACTTTATTTAAATAGGAGTACTTTCTAAGGCTTGGTTCTCCAATTAATTTTATCAAATTAGCTCTTGATTTTATTTATTGGTGAATAGATTTGATAAAATCTCATATTTTTGCCATTGGAGAACAACCCTTAACTTTATTTATTTAATTACTTATTTAATTCCTCAAGTAATTACTTAATGCCTCAAGTAATTATTTTCTAACTTTATTTATTTAATTACTTATTTAATTTTAATTTGGTTAACCAACAAAGAGTAACTGTACGTGCTCACTGCCAAAAAAAATTACAAATGCTTAAGGGCAAATTGGGTATTTGACGAAGACATGAGAGTACACTGTGGTGATTCAGAAAACCAATTGAAAAGAAGAGCACAGACTTTGCACGTGGAAGCTATGTATTGAAAGAATTTGACAGCTGCTCTCCTAATGCTAAGCCCACTGGGCTTTGTATAGCAGAACCGTTTCCATAAATGTCATAAAGACCAGTTCAAAAAAAAAAAAAAAAAAAAAGACGAGAGCTGCTCCCCAATCCCCCTGACATCACCCACCCCTTTTCCCGGAATCATCCCTGCCTGTAATTTCCACACAGATGCTTTTGCCTTATCCGTTAAGTCTCGCTTCGGTCTATATATAACCCCATCTCTCTCCCTCTACTCTCCTCTTCTCTCTCTCTTCCCTTAATTTTCTTGCATTCAATAACCAAGCAAATATACTCTCTCTCCTTTTTCCCTGCAATTTCTAGGGTTTTGTTTTCGATTGTCTCTATTTCTCAAAGGCGTCTGGATTCAACAACCTACATGTTGAAGATTTGCTCGCATTTCGTTTCTTCATAGACGTTTCGACGGTTTCGCATTGGTGCTCAAAAATAGGTACGCTTTCGTTGATACCTTGTAAGCGCTAGCGTTCAGATTAATTTGTATTGGAAAAAATATTATGGATATAATATTTTATTTAAATATGAATGTAAATTGATTTAATTTAGAGTTGTATCTTTTCATTGACACATATTCGCTGTGGACGGACGCGTTCTTTCGTGAACAGATGTGTCTTTTCTCTCTGGTGATTTTTCGTAGAGTCACCAGTTAGCCCATATATATGACATCATTTATTCATTTTTAGAAGTTGATTGATTTTTCTACACTTTCATTGAGTCGGAGTCTTTTCATTGGGAAGAGTACAAACACAAGTTTGATTCGCCTACCGAATAGATTGGAGTGCTACTTCCGTTCGGTGAAGATCAAGTAGTGCTGAGAGATAGACGTTCATACAAACCGTAAGCACCGTAACGGGGACGAATCTGTCTTAAGTACAGAGTGTTAAACACTCGCCTTGATCATCATTTCTTTTCATCGATTTCCAGGTTTTGCGTTCCAATTTTATAGCATTCATATTTCCGGTTTTATCACAAAAAGTAAACATATTTTCCAACAATTTGTGGATGTTTAATTTCGTAATGCACGTTCCTTTTCTACCAAAAGAAAAGAAGAAGATTAATTTATGGAAATTTGTGCTGTCTTTTTGAATTTCCGACCTCACGGTTTATTCAATTTTACTTTTTTTATTTTAGATTTTGTGCCTTGCCTTTTGGAATTTGGTGCACGGCGAGAAATGATTATTAGAATTGATGCTTTTGATGGAAAAGGGTGGGGTAACTGTTGATATGGATCTTCTATCATTTTCCCATGCGTGGAATCAACAAAGTTGAATAACTTTTAACACATAGAGCTCAAGCTGCTAGCTATGTCAGATTCGGACAGTGATAATGAACCATCTCGCCAATGCTTTTCACTCACCGAGATACGGTCGGCGACCAACAACTTCGATGACAAATGGGTTATCGGCGTCGGGGGATTCGGTAATGTGTATAAAGGGTTCATTGACGGTGGGGCTACGCTTGTTGCCGTAAAGCGGTTGAACGTGGAGTCCAACCAGGGCGAGCAAGAGTTTTGGACTGAGATCAAGATGCTTTCTAAGCTCCGTCATGGTCATCTAGTTACTTTGATCGGATACTGTAGCGACTGTCAAGAGATGATCCTTGTGTACGAGTATATGGCCAAGGGAACCCTTGCGGATCATCTATACACCAAAGGTAGAAGAGGAAGTGCTGAAAGTATTTCTCCTCTCACTTGGGAGCAGAGGCTTGACATTTGCATTGGTGCTGCCCGCGGGCTAGACTACCTTCATACTGGTACCAAACGAAGTTTCATACATCGAGATGTGAAGACCACAAATATTCTGGTGAATGAGAACTGGGTTGCTAAGGTGTCAGATTTTGGGTTGTCCAAGGGCCCGACAAGCCATTCAACGACCCATGTCAGCACAATCGTGAAAGGAACGTTTGGGTATCTGGATCCTGATTACTTCTTAACTCAAAGACTAACCAAGAAATCTGATGTGTATGCCTTTGGCGTTGTATTGCTTGAAGTTCTATGTGGACGGCCAGCCGTCGATCAAAGACTGGAGGAGGACCAAATCAGTTTAGTCTTTTGGGCTAAAGACTGCATGAAAAAGGGAAAGCTTAACCAAATCGTTGATCCTTCTCTTATTGGACCAATTCCACAACAATGTCTTGCTAACTTTGCAAATACTGCAATAAATTGTCTGCATAATAATCCGAAATCACGACCTACAATGGCTCAAGTGGTGCGGACATTGGTGTCCCAAGACTCCCAATACAAGAGCAGCAGCAAGAGAGTGACTCGTCACTTAAGTTGGAAAAGGAAGTACATCAATTCAATGAATGAACCATGCCGATGCTTCTCACTTGATGAGATTCGAGCAGCCATGAATGATTTCGCTAACGATTTTTTGATCGGATGTGGTCATCAAGGAATGGTGTACAAAGGATGTATAGATGGAGGAACTCTTATGGTTGCGATAAAAAGGTTAAAGGAAGTGAACTCGGAAAAGTTAAACGAATTTATGTCTCAGGTACAACCGAAACCCTTGCTCTATCGCAGCCGCCAAATCGTCTATCTAATTGGATACTGCAGTGAGGAACATGAGTTCATACTCGTGTATGATTACATGCCGAACGGGTCCTTGCGTGATCATCTACGTGAAGACCACCACGATCCACTAGTGTGGAAAAAACGTTTAAGTATTTGCATTGATGCTGCACGAGGATTGCAATGTCTCCATGTTGGTGCGAAGCAAAGAGTCGTCCACCGCAAAATAGAATCATCCAAGATTCTATTGGACGAGTTGATGACTGGAAAGGTTACGGATTTAACGTGGTCAAAAAGACCAGTGACACGAGCATCCGATGTGCACTCTTTTGGTGTCGTGTTGTTGGAAGTACTTTGTCACCATGAGTCATTCTTAAGTCACGTGCTACCAGCCCGTAGGTTCAAAAGGAACATTCTGTTTGGAACCATCACTGAATGTATCGATCCGTACCTGATTGGAAAGATAGCACCAAAGTGCTTCATGGAAATGGTCAAAATTGCATTGCGTTGTATGCATTTAGAACCATTCGAAAGGCCCTCGATGTATGAAGTGGAACGGAGCCTCCTGTCTGCATTGTCGGCGCAAAAGGCTTGGGAGAATCTTATCGAGATTGGAGCTGAGTCACGCCCTAGCACATACACCAACATGGTCTCAGAAGAATGGTCGTATCTCATGTCAAATGAAGAATATCTCACGTCCGAAGAAGAAGAATTGTGAGTCTGTGTGACAGGGTCCAGCCACCACACTCCCTGTTTCCGAATGTTTCTCATGATATGCAGATTTACGCTCGAACTACCATGGTTCCATGGTGTTCGAGTTTTGTGCCAATCCAATCTTATGCCTGTTAACAAAGGCCATTAAGGATATAGCTAGCTATTTGTTTTGATAGCTATAATATGTGTTTGGTTCTCTGTATTTTACAGAGTTGGTTTGGTTTTCCTGTTTCTGTTTAGCATTTCCTGTTAAGCAAGGCCAGCTGTCATGTTTAGTCGGTTAAGCAAAGTTCGGTTAGTTAGTTGAGTTGTATAAAAGGCTGCAAATCTCGGTTAGTTAGGTGCTTGTACAAATGTGATTGGTGCATATATTAGTATTGCATGTTATATTACGTATTGGTGTTCAACCTAACAACAAGAGTTCGTGGAACAAGTCATGGTACCATTGCTGTACTTCTTAAAATACTAGCAAGTTTTTTGTGCGTGCAGAAAGCTTCTCAAACTGCTTTGAATTGCTTGGTCCGGACCAGAGATGCTGTGAACGTGAAAATCGAGCCAAAAACCAACAAAGGACACAGTTTCCTCCAAGGAATACCAACTTTTCATGAATCTCGTCCAAGAAAGTAAAGAAAAAAGAATTGATATCAGCCCTACGGTCAGAAAAGTTATTGAGTTATTCAAGCACAATGGAGGATTGCTAAGCGGGTTCAATTGTTTTTTGCCGAAAGAGTACAAAATCGTCCCTCTAATAACACCCGGACAATTTGATATTAGAAGATAAGTATTTCCGTTGACTTCCTACACAAAATCAAGACGGTTATGATTCATACGAATGAAGAGGATAGTCGTATGTACAAAGTGTTTATGTGGGTTAATTTTGGGTGGATTAATTAGATTACCCCCCAAAAATTATGGAAGAGTGATATTGCATTGGGTATTTGTTCTGTATTTTGTGTGGTGAAATGTGAATGATTTCGACAAACAATGAATCTAAGAATTTCCTTGCCATTTTTCTATGTAAAAGTTTATGACTTCTATAAGTTGTATCCAAGGGTACTCTGACACTAATCCTAAAAAAATTTAGGTTTGATTAAGCAAATACTCCTACAGTAACCAAATCAATTCTGCCTTTAATATACCAAATTCTATAAAATTAACATGTCAGATCCTAATACTGTAATAAAATCTCAACAGAGTCCTGGCTGTTTTTTTTTTTTTTTTGTCAATCGATAGAAGATAGATCAATTACATCATATATGAAGTACAAAGTACCAACCCGGGACATTACATGTGAGAGTCCACGAGACAACCAAGCCCAACAACTTAACCAATATAAGAAATAAGCCCGTTACACGGTAGACACAAAGAAAGAAACAAAGAAAGGAAAAGCCCCTGCACGCAGGCGGGAAAATTCGAACTCCTGACCTCCTAGTGAGATGCAAGAGCCCTGACCAACTGAGCTAACCCCAGTTAGGAGTCCTGGGTGTCTAAGTAACCCTACATATTCATATTGAAAAGCTGTTACAATAGCAATTGAATTAACTAAAGGAAACAAAGCCCAAAGGCGGAGCATGCAAGAACATCTTGGAAAAAGAACATCATAACAAAATTGACGTCCCCCTCGCTTTCATCTCAAAATTCCTAAAGGCATAAACAAAACATGCAACCTAGTCTAGGTACTTCTATAAAATAAATGGGAATTGATATTGATACTCCATTTTTTTTTATTGCCACTTTATTTTTTGTCTTTATTAAGTAAAATTACACCTATATTTTATGAATAGAGAGAAAAAAAAGGAAGTGCCAATAGAAAAAAAGTAGAGTGTCAATAACAATTCCCAATAAAAAACACACAAGTACTATGAACTACAGTTGCACACATGCTAATTCGTTAGCAAGTTTTTATTTTTATTTTTTATGTATGCAGATAATTCAAATTTGTAGGATGCACGTGGAGTCTATAAATAGGATCCGGGAGTGCTATAGGGCGCCCTTACATGGCGACATCCGAGCCGTTGATCTCGGCAATCAATGGCTCGGATTTCATCTTAGCATTGGATGGTTCGGGTCTGAAAAGTGTCGAGATTAAATCACAACCGTTGAAAACACATCCAATGGACTACGATATATTGTTTCGAACTTCATTTTTCTCATAATTCACAACTTAAGAACGCGAAAACCACCCACACACGCACTAGCTCCATCAGGGTTGGCCCTCAGCATAGGCCGACCAGGTCGCCACTTAGGGCCACCCATTTTGTCCCGGTAGCAGGGCCCCCAAATGTTAGGATTTGTTATATACTAAGTATGTCAATAATTTTACATATAGTGTGATTGTGGCTTAGTGGTAAGTTCAGCGAGCTTCAACCTTCAGGTCCTGTGTTCAATCTTCACACCTACATTTTTTTATACAATTTACGTCGAAAATGTATCAAAAAATGCCGCCTTCTGCAAACACCATGACTGGAGCACTCGACCTAGAGGTAATGAGCTCTATCTTTAGCATATAACCATCACCCCACAAAACCTTTGTTGTCATAATCTGGAACAACATACATATATAAGATTATTGAACCCTTTGTTAAACCACGCTTAGGGCCTCGAAAATCTTAAGACCGGGCCTGAGCTCCATGTGACTTTTATGTACTCTCCTCCAATACCCAAAACTGAATTTGTTGGACCAATGTTTCAAACCAAACTATAGCCCATCACGAAGTACTAATAATGGCCCAATGTATTGCATACAAATATGTTGCACTATCCTGTAGCCCACGTGAAACTTTTTCAGCCCACTCTTAATTTAGACCCAATAAAATCTAACTATCCTGCGTTTGTTTTTCATTCATTTATTTCCATTTCGACAGCCGACTGATTTGTATTACTTGAAGGACAAGGAAAACAAATAGGGAATCACAAAGAAAATCATACTCCCAGTAAAACTCGACTTGCCACCTGTCCCTCCTGACATCATTTTTACGCAATCCCTTTCCTAAATGGAATAGAAAATTAACAAAACCCAAATACTATATATAAATTCATTCAAGCCCTCTTCTACTTCCTCAGTTCACAAACACCAATTCTAGGGTTTTTCCTATTGATTTCCTCTGTTATATACAATCAGTTCTCATTAACAGAAACTAGTCATGTCACGGGTACGTAGTCAAGTCACGATAAGGGAGGCTAAAAAGTACCTCAAGAAGGTGAAGGACACGGTTTCCCACGACAAATACCAAATTTTCATGAATCTCATCCAAGAAAGTAAAGATAACAAGAGAGATATTGGCCCTACGATAAGAAAGGTGATTGAGCTATTCAAGCACAATGGAGGATTGCTTAGCGGATTCAACTGTTTTCTGCCGGTAGGGTACAAAATCGTCCCATTATTGACACCCGGGCGATATGAGATTAGAAGACTTCCTACACAACAGCAAGACGATTATGAATGAAGAGAATGGTCGTATGTACAAAGCGCTTTCGGATACCCGGCCTTTGAAGGCATATCTAGTACTGATGCACTGGATCCTTGTTGTGTTATCTTTTGTTGGACAATGAAAATTGATTGCTAGTACTTTGCTATTTACACAGATGTACTCAAATTTTGTAGGATGTACGTGGAGTTTATAAATAATGTGTTTGGATTTGTACAAACAAATCTGTATATGCTGCATTGCAAGCATTTTGGTTACATGAACCGTATCATTTTTGGGACACCTCTTGTTCACTTTTTTGGAAAGAAGAAATTGGTTGGTTATTTTATACGTCTAATTATGTCTAATTTTGCGGTGTGTGACAAATCGAGTAATCACAAATACTTGATCCCATGTTTCAACTTTTCAATTAGAATTCAAGATCTTACGTTTTTAATGAAATTTGGGTCATTTAAGCGAACACTTAGGGTTATCTAATTGAGCTAGTTTTTCTTGAAAGGCTATTAGAAAATTTATTTTCAATTTAATGAACTGCTCGGATTCCTAAGAGGACCCCACACCGACCATCAGTGCACCTCATTGACGAGCTGATGCAGTTCTTTTGCCGGGCCCTTGTAAGTTTACATTTTCTTCTTTTATTTCCACTTCTCATTGACAAGCAAGTCCAATTTCTATAATTGTTTTTTTGAACGGCAAAAAATAAATTTTACCTATTTTTAAACGTAAAGGTACAAAGACTAAAAGGATCACGAGCACACAATGGCATCACAACAAGAAATAACTCTGATTTCTTAACGGACAAGAAAAACAAATTTGACAAGTTCTACCTAGGGTTTCTTCTTACAATAATAAATCCTTTCTGAATTTTTGTCTTTGTAGTGATCGCAATTCTTCTGTATTGGTCCGTAATATTTGGGTTTACGTGGGGCAGAAGTATGTTAGTTATATACATGTACTCCTTCGCAATCCCTCACTCATTCAATGAGAGGTAGTATTTTGAAATTATTGGAATGTGCAAGTCATTCTTTTGTTACTGCAAGTATTCGGACATCTCTTAATGTTTTGCTGTTGGTTTCTATTCAGCTTCCCATGTGAACTTTGGCATCATAATGTCCCATTCTTCCATGAACATATCGCGGAATTCTATTTAAGACAAGCTGTTCTTGTAGTAACTTGTGCCCACCAGTTGTGTCCCAAGGGAAGGTTGATATTTCCAAATTTTTGTCGTTATCCCGGTAACGAGATTTAGATAGCAAGGTCAGGACTGTTGGTGCAAGAAACAGAGGAGGCTAGGCACATATTTGTACACACAAAATTGTAGATATATGTATTGTCACTCAAGCACTTGTACAAATTACAAATAGATTTCACTCTCTCTTCCTCACACACTCACTCTAATTTCTTGCACACTTTACACAATCAACTTACAAGCCAATTTATAGGCTAAACAATACAATAAGACAAATATGAGATAAACTCTCATTTATTGAAAATCTCACAAAATCATATACGTAAGTCTTGGCCTGATAGAGAACAGTACTTCACGTTTTTCTTCTCTCAATTATCCAAATCATATCTTTGATCAAATCTCTTCCACTTGCCTGTTGAACTTATTTCACTCTTGCTTAATCAAGTTTAACTTTCATCAAGGACACGTTGATTTCATTGTCAAATCTGTATGTATTTTGGTTTTCTAAACTATCTTTAATTCATCCATTATTTGCTTGGCGATTCTTTCAAATGACTCTGCACTTTGAGAATGCCAGTTTCTGTTGAAGCTTTTTCCCTCACTGCTTTGTCCTATGATTTAGTTATTCGGGTGGCCTGCATTACGTGGTAATTAAGGTGTTCATGGCCTACTTTATGCCACCTTGCAGTAAGTTGTACCGTATTTTCTCAGGAGTTTTTACTTTGTTAATTGTATGTCAAATATTTCTCTTTTTGTACACCTCGAGGAAGTGACACGTTCACACGAATTTTTTTTTCCTAGCATGGCTCAGACGTAATTGCTCCAATGCATTTTTTTTTGCAGGAATCGTTCTGTTGCCTGGTTTCGTCACAGTTTGCTTGTGAGATCAAGATTTACTTGTAAGACTGAGGGTTGATTAAAGTTCTTTTTCTGAAGTTGCCATTGCTGTTGCGTTAACCAAGCGTGAACTGTCAGATAGTTTCAAATTGATATCTTCTTGAACAAAGCTGGACTTGATGGACATGAAATCTAATCACAATGCTCCTGTTCTCACTGATCCTTCGCCCATTACCTTGAACAAGTTAAGACTGGGCATCTATTCTAGCCTTTACTCACCCCCTGGTGTAGTTTTTCCTCACGGACTAATCCTAACAATTCCAAAGAGGAAATCTCTTATGGTTGATGATGTCCGGTCCTGCTCTTGGCTGGATGCAATGAAATCCTCATCTCCTACCCATAGGAAGAAAGCTAAAGAATCTGGCACTGAGCTGGCAGCAACTGATACTGAAGTTGCTTATCGCAACTGGATGGTAAGTTTTCCCTCTATGTTTTGTTAATCCTTAGATCTTTAATGGGATGAATATTTAGACCACTTATTGGACCATCAATTTTGGTGCTGCAGCTGAATTATCCCTCAGCACTTGCATCTTTTGAGCAAATAACGAATTACGCAAAGGGCAAGAGGATTGCATTGTTTTTGGACTATGACAGGACTCTTTCCCCTATCGTAGACAACCCAGACCGTGCCTTCATGTCTGATGCTGTGAGGATCTTGGTACTGAAACTTGGTCCACTCTTTACATTCAGGTGTAAGATTTTGTTGGACTAACAGAACTCTACTATGCTGGAAGTCCTGGGATGGACATTGTGGGCCCTGTTCGGCCTATGACGAATGACCATCTAGACTGTCTAAGGTCTACTGACAAGCACGTAATTGGCTTAGACACCCGTCTTTCTTGCACACTTATATTATGCTTCAATCTTCTCTCTCTCTTGAAATGTTTCTTTGATTTGGTTTCATACATTTTTGTTCTTGTGTTCATAGGGTAAAGAAGTTAACCTGTTCCAGCCTGCTAGTAAATTCTTACCTATGATAGAGGGTGGGTAGCCGTTTTATTGCACTCATATACAATACTTTGTACTAGCATAAGAGTTTTGGTTTTTCTGTCTATAGTAGAAAATCGTTCTGATTTAGCCATGCTTTATCAGGTTTTTAGATCCCTTCTTGAGTCAACCAAGGACATTAAAGGGGCAAATGTGGAGAACAACAAGTTTTGTGTCTCTGTGCACTACCGTAATGTGGATGAGACGGTAAGGGTTATTCTAAGCACCAGAGTTGAATTAGACATTTCAGTAACTCGTTTTTGTCCCCAACAACAACGGTTTTGTATTTATGTGCTGCTTTGGATTATCTCAGTATTGGACAACAATTGCACAATGTGTTGAGAAAACGCTGAAGGACTACCCTTGTCTCCGATTGACACATGGGCGGAAGGTTTGTCTTCATGACGCTTGCAGACTTATCCAATTTCAAAGTTACTCGTACTCTTTGCTCGTCTTCTTACAAAACATTTGCTCCGTTTTCCACTATTTCAGGTTTTAGAGGTTCGGCCTGTGCTTGATTGAGATAAGGGCAAAGCTGTGGAGTTCTTACTCGAGTCATTGGGTAAGTTAATGTCTGGTTTCTGTGTTCACTCACTCACTGTTTGTTGTAGTGAAGGGCAATTTGATTTCAAACAATTGAATGATAAAATAAAATTGATGCAGGCTTAAGTGATTGTGGCGATGTGCTCCCAATTTATGTTGGAGATGACCGGACTGACGAATATGCATTCCAGGTATATAACACTGAATTAACCCCAAATACTATTATCAGTATTTCTGTCTGTTAATTACATAGGCTTTCATTGTTCTTTGAACATGTAACAAAATAAGATAGGATTTACTATTTAACAGGTTCTGAGGGAAGGAAATCGTGGTTATGGAATCCTGTGCCGAAGGAAAGCCATGCATTTTATTCTCTCAGGGACCCCTCAGAGGTACTTATTATTTTTCATGACCGAACGTAGGTTTTATTTGTTATGGGGGAATGGAACTAGTAAACTTACCGAATTCGGGGAAACTGGCTTGTCTTCTTCTGTTGAAAAATAATTTGGCTTGGCTTCTTCTGTTGAAAAGATGAAATCTTGCATCCGATGAACGACATTTGGGAGATTGTTATTAATATATAAGCTCAAATGCATGTTTCTTTATCTGTGTTGGATCATTCAACAGCGTGTGGGTTTTTTTACTGCCCTTTTTGACAATGTCGTTTGCACTTTTGAATAAAAAAAAGCTACACACACAACAAATCCCACACAACACTCTCACACAGGGGTGAGTCCCACACGTGACGCCTATAAGCTTGCCCCTGTGTTTGTCTGTTCTATTTTCCTCTTTTGTGATTGTAGTCTGGAGAACTCATTTTCAAGTTCTGTTGTTTCATGCAGGTCATGAATTTTCTCATGTCACTGGCATTATGTGTTGAGAAGTGAAGTCATATTTACTTTCAACAATTCTGGTCCGGACCGTGGGAATTTGGTCCGGACTGTCGCTGAGAAAAACAGGAAGCTTAAGTTCTGATTTTCTATTCCGGACCGTTTTAAGGTTGGTCCGGACCAGATCGGGTTTTAGTCCGGACCGAGTCAAGTTGGTCCGGACCATCTGGTACGCGAGGATGCGCGTTTTTCAGCAAAATTAGGGTTTTTTGTGGGGGCTTTCTCTTGTAACTATATAAGCTATAGTTAGGGCACTCCAACTTGTAACTTTCTTATACTTTCATCATAGTGAAACACCCTAGCACCCCGTGGAGTACGATTAAGCAATCAGCTTAAGTCGGAACCACGTAAAATCTTTGTGTCTTGTTCTTTCTTGCTTGTGATTGATTTCTGTTCTTGGTTTGTTCTTCGATTGTGTGTGTTCGTTTGTGAGTTTAAAGCGGTCGAATCCATAACAACTGGTATCAGAGCTCCGGGTTAGGAGATCAAGGGTTTACACAATGGCTGAAGACAAAGTCAAGATCGAGAAGTTCAATGGTACGAACTACGCGTTCTGGAAGATGCAGATGGAGGATGTTCTGTATCAAAAGGATTTGTATCTCCCTATTGAAGGCAAGAAGCCAGAGGAGATGCAACAAGCAGATTGGGATGTTTTGGATCGCAAAGCCCTAGGGACTGTGCGATTAAGCCTCGCGCCGTCAGTTGCATCGAACATCGCCAAAGAAAAGACTATAGCAGATTTGTTCAAAGCCCTAGCAAAGATGTACGAAAAGCCTTCGGCGGTGAATAAGGTATATCTTATGAAAAAGTTGTTTAATCTAAAGATGCCTGAAAACGCTATTGTTGCTGAACATCTCAAT
>JAXBDA010002492.1:0-42133 GCA_036023075.1 Gaultheria prostrata
TTTCTTGGCTCTCGAGGCTCGGTGGAGGCATGCCATGGGGCACGTGGCCCTCGGATCCTTGGGATTCATCCCGGAGCCTTCAAACGCGCTTTATTCCCTGGTTTTAACCTGAAACTACAAAAACACGTTTCGCGCAACATCAATCATTTCAAGCGCTAAAACGCGTGCATGTGTGAACTAAATGAGCTAGATGAGCCCGGATATGTACAATATTTGGGGCTCATCATTAGACTAGCCATTATTAACCTAGGGAGAGTATATTCCCTCATTTATTACGCGTCATAAGATAAGATTGCATCATAAGATAAAATCTTAGCCCTAATAGCCTCATGTTCCTTTGCAGTGCAAACTAGTACCGGAAATGCAGTTAGTCGCGTATTTCTACACTGTGAAAGGTGACTAGATGAATTCCCCCTTGAATTATTGAACTCAAAGCTATAGAACAATAGCCTTGTGCCTATTAAACCTATGAGAATATCTCCTCATTATTACGCGTCATAGATTCATCTCATGATGAGATTCTTGCTATTATGGTGGACCAAATTTCCAAGAAGGAGAGGGAGAGAGGGGGGCCGGCCATTTGAGGGAGGAGGAGAGCTCACTCCTTTGCCTATAAATAGAGGGCACTTCTCACTTGAATCTTCACACCAAAATCCTCTCTCACTCTCATAGTCTTGTAGTAAGCTTTTCTAAGTAGTTTTGTAGAAAATCTCAAAGTTCTTCTTAGTTCTGGAGTGTTCTTCAAGAAACTCAATGAAACTCAACCTCCACTACCACTCTCCACCCTCCAAAGCCGCCTTTAGATCTTAGTTTAGTAGTTCCGGCATACCCTTCGGCGTTTCTAGGAAAGTTTACTTTCTTTTCGACGCCGTTACGCCGCCCATCCACCTATAGCTTTGTCTTCTTCCGTTTGAAATCGGAATACGGTAATAATCTTTATCTAAGTTTCTACTAGTTATTTTAGCGCAACTTTAATTTTTAGTAATGTTATAATGTCCGGTTTAAAAATAAAAGTTAGTAATTTTTATGCTTTCTAAAAAGAAAAGTGTTGTGATTCTAAAAATACTTTTTCGAGCTTACGCAGTCGTTATAATGCCCAAATGAAAAATGATGTTTCCAATTAACGCAGTTATAATGTCCGATTGATTTTTGTAAAAATACGCGAACGGTTGCATTTTGAAAAGGTGAAATTATCGGCAAATGAGAAGTTTCTGAAAATGAATCCGTGGAATATTTTTGGGAAATGAGGAAAATCTTTTATGACTAACTTGAGACTGTGGAATGACCCGAGGCTAACACCCTTGAAAGTCTGTCTAGAATGAGGATGGGTGCTATTAACTGGATATTCTGACCCCCTCTGCCTGAGACTTTCCTGGTTATTCTATTGTTGAGAGAAGGTTGCCAAAAGAGAAAGGATATTTTGAGAGACACGTTTTACGAGAAAATATTGATTTACGGAGAGACACATTTTACGAGGAAACACTGATTTTTGAGAACATGAATTACGAAAAGTTGTATTTTTTGCGAAAAGGGATTTTAAGACATGTGCATAGACACGACATGATTTTTGAGATGAATAGTTGACACGAGAAAAAGAGATATGAGAATGAAAATGAGATGAGAACGGAAATGATTTGTGAAATGAGAATGCGTACGGGAATGCAGCGAGAGCACCGCCCCAATTCGCGGAGAGAATCTGGTGGTAAGGGCTAAGCATGCATAACACATAGCGAACGGACCTCGAAACGTGTTATGGGGATCAGTAAGACGAGACGGCCGGTACTATGTAACGTGTGAGCCGCGAGATGAACGGACCTTATAAACAGACTGGTTGAGTTCAGTGATATAAGACAGTTGGGATCTCGAACGGAGAGGTTGGTACTGTTAGTTGAAAGAGGACAGAAATAGACCAATAACTTTCAGAGTGATGGGAGATGATTGAAATGATGGAAATGAACGAGATGACTGAGATAAACGGAAAGATGAAATTTGAGGAAGAATACCTATGATGATAGCGGGAAATGAGAACGAGACACATGTTTACCACCATGTTTACTCTGATTTATGTTGACATTGGCACAAGCATATTTACATCGGCACTATTATATTTATTCATGAAAACTGTTTTGGATAAATTCATGTTATTACTTTCAAGCCTTCATATATTGTTGGGATTTGGGTAGAGTTATTATTGGGCGTCTCGCTCACGGTGTTGCACTTGTATAACCTGGCATAATACCATGATGTTGCTTGGCGACTCGAACGTATTATGTCAGAATTCCAAGATGAACGTAACATGAGGAATTCTATTACTAGCAGAGTCTTGGAGCAGGAGCTGCCGGCCTGGGGAGTGACCCGGCAGAGGGATAGAAGACGCCATAGATCTCTCCCTATTATAAATAATGTAATTTGACGTAGAAGACACCTTGTCAGACTTATATTTGTAATTTCCTTTTATTGTAATAATAATTAGCGTTCCCGAATTTTCGGGGCTTACAAATTTTTTATATGAAACTCAAAACGTATGCAATATGAATCTTGTTTGATAGATATTAATTAGTGTTATGATACAAAGTTTTCAAAATCATAAAAATCGTTATAAAATGAAAGATAATGGATATGCCAATTAAGATGGGGAAAGTACTTTGTTAAAGGTAAAACTGGAAAGTGACCATGTCTTGATGAATGTTTTTAAAATGAGACTTATATTTTGGGACATCCCAAAATAGAAAGATGGTCCAATAATTTGGGACGGAGGGAGTACTATAAATGAACAAACACTAGCAGTGACGAATCACGTTTGGGACAGTGGGTTTGTGAACCTCATGTATGTAGACTCCTCAATTTGGTTCCGCCAATATTAAAGCTCTGGGCAAATTCGGATGATGAAACGCTTTCGTATGTCTCGATGAGATATGAAAAGTCTTATGAAATATGTGGAACTTTTAAAGAATGAAGAAACATGTGAGTGCCAAATAACACTTAGAACGTGCTAAGTGGCTCCGACGATTTCATGAACGAAACATTATTATGTTTATGGATGAATTCAAGTATTTTTTTAGTACTTTCACAACCCTCTTTTTTTTTTTTTTTATTTACAAGTCTCAATTCAATTTAGAATAAGACAGATGCCAGCGTTTAATCAAAATAATTTTTTTTCGACATAATATGGTCATATGTTTACCAAAAAAATAAATATGGTCTTATATTTTTGTGTACGAATTATTTAGGATCCAAGCTACGTGGGTTAGAAATTATATTCAATGAGATTTTCAATGGTTTAAAACACGCACAAATGGGAGTGTGGGAGTATTCCAAGCGAGTCCGCAAAGTATGGCCATTTTTGTAGTCTTTATGTGGCGATCAATCTGTACGATCGATCTATTGGCCCTTCAGATCAATTTTCATGTTCAAATTGATTTAAAAGTCGTGATATTGATTTCTCGGCCACCAAATCGATTTCTCCCGTGAACCTTCCAAAACGTAGATTAGCTTCGAATGTGTTTTGGTCAAATATGTAAGTCAAACAACCAACTGGGCTAGCTCAGCTGATCAGGATTCTCGCATCTCACTAGGAGGTTGGAGGTTCAAATCTCTCTATCTGCGTGCAGGAGCTTTTCCTTTCTTTGTTTGTACCATTAACGGGCTTATTTATTATATTGGTTAAATTGTTGGGCTTGTAGTCTCGTGGAAAACACAATTCATGTAGTGTATCGGGTTAATACTTTGTACTTCATATGTGATGTAATTGATCTCTCTTCTATTGATTGACAAAAATAAATAAAAAATATGTAAGTCAAACAATCCTGCGGTCCAGAATTTCCACAATTTCCTTCATTGTAGAAACCATCAAGGTTGAAAAGTTTGCCCAATTGAGTTTTGTGGTTCAGTTCTTGTCATTTTTAAAACTTGCCAAAATAGGTAGGTCCGTGTGTCTTTTTCGTAAGTTTTTTGGACTTGTAATGTACTGTTTGAATAGAACAAGTAGCATAGAAAAAGCAAAAATGAAGTACCTCGAAAAGGTGTCCCGAAAATTACTCTAAAAGTAAAATTAACGGTTCAGATAATTATCTAAGTTAATCTGTACCACTAATTTCATTTTCGAAGTAATTTTTGGGGCATGTAGCATTGTAGGGGCATGATTGGATGGGTATGGACGGAAGAAATAAAAGCACTTGTCAAATAATTGGAGAGGCAAGAGCCAAGTGTTAGCACAATTCAATTAGTTATTTTTAGAAGTTGAGCACAAAGACCATTGTTCAGAGAAACCGTTTAGAAAAATAATGACTCTCGTGCTGCTAAATTTGGAAAAAAGAATTTAGTCTGCGGAAAACAGAGATTTTTCATTTCGGGAGCCAGGTTATGAGTGGGGAAGGTTTTTTAAGGCACCCCACTCGCTCGATTGAAACTCGGTCTTTATTAAATTGTAGACACCACAATTTTAATCCCCGTGCATCGCCTATGATGAAAGAAACACCAAAAATACCTTGGAGCAACCATTCAGAACTCGGGACAATCAGGATATAAAAGCCTCAGCCGTACGGTTCATATTTTTGTATAATTTTCACTTTAACCGTACGGCCAACTAGAGTCACCCGTACAGTCAACTTAAGTAAGCCGTGCGGCTAACTTGGTTATCAAATCGGAGATCCCGCGGATGTTCAAAAGATCAAAACGCAGAGAATATATTCGATTTTCAGACGAATCTCATCATTCATGAAATTTTTT
Organism: Gaultheria prostrata; assembly: GCA_036023075.1. Lineage (NCBI taxonomy): Eukaryota > Viridiplantae > Streptophyta > Magnoliopsida > Ericales > Ericaceae > Gaultheria > Gaultheria prostrata. The sequence continues at coordinate 4,729 of JAXBDA010002492.1, forward strand.
GCGTGATTTCCCTTCCTTCCCTTGCGTCTATATAAACGATCCTTTCCCCATTGCAAAACACATCGTGAGACGGTGAAAACCACCGACGGCTACCACAACAAAAATATATTTCACTCGAGCTCTGTAAAGAAAAAAAAATCACCTAACCGAAGGTTTCCACTAAACTTTACTTCTCACTGTCCCAACTCTTTCACTCTCAAGCCACCAGAAATTCGTATCCGAAACCCAAAGTTTTGCAGACCTGTTGGAAGCTTCGCAAGGTATAACATAAGTTTCTCGGCCGAGTTCGTAACCTCGGCCTTCTGAGGGGACTTATCCGGGTCCAGGATGGTTCTAATAGCCATTTTTGGATTCGGGTAATCGTATTTTCAACGAAATCCAATCTCTCGGGTCCGTATCGGGCGATATTCTCTATTATCGCAAGATACGACCCTCATGAGGAGGTACATTTCATTCCGTCATCATTTTTTTTCAGTATATAATCGAATTGTAGAAGCCAATTTGTCAAAGGGAAATTAGTTTTTAAAAAAAAAACGAGGTCTGGCTTCTGTTGAAAACGTAAACAATTTCAAAATTGCAGAGTAAAGTTAATCGGGCGGTTAACCCTAGTTAGCTGTACGGCTAGTCCTAGTTAACGGTATGGCTAACTTTGGGAATCAGAGTTTTTCCCCAGGTTTCCCCTGTTCGTGCTCTGTTTTCTGGTTTCTGCAGGTTTGTTTTATTACAATTACACCCCCTAATCCCCTTTTATTTACTATTAAGTCCCTTTACTTCCATTTATTATCATTGCGCTCATTTACTTCTCTTCTTATTGTTATTATGTCCATTCATATGTTTATTCGTCGTATGAACAAGGTTTTTCAATAAAAAGTTTTCTAAATCCCACAAAATATTCAGTAGATACCGAGGATTTCTCAGGCGAGCGGGGTGCTTTTAAACAAAACCTTCCCTCTCGTAACCTGGCTCCCGAATCCAAATTTTTTTGTTTTCGCAGACTAAAACCTTCCTCCAAAATCAGCGGCACAAGAGTCATTATTTTCAAAACGGTTTCTCGGGTACCAAATCTTTTCCAAACCCGAGTGGCAACTCTAAAACTTCTTTTTCCCATAAATCGCCCTTTTCAAAACCAAAATCGTGGCGCCATCCACATAAATATTTGTGGGATTTTTAGAAAACTCTTTATTGCAAAGCTTTATTCATGTAAATATCAGACGAATAATTAATAGAAACTGACCTAACAATGACAAAATAAAAGAGACTGAATACAGAAAATAGAGTATAAAGATAGGAAAATAGAGCATAGATTTTAGCCTTTCAAGGTGTGTTGTGCGGCACACATAAGTGTACCGTGCGGTACATTGTGTGTGCCGTGCGGCACAATTTATGTCTAGGCAATTTCAAAATCTCAGTTTTGACAGGAATAAAAAGGGGCTTGTATTGAGTTGTATTATCCATAAAAGCTTGAACATTTTTCTTTTAAAACTAAAATCCTTAATTGGGTAATGAAAATGTCCCTTCAAAATGAACGAATTCCATGAGATATGATTGGATATTCTCACGGGATTGTTCCAGAGGTAATAATAATTGCAAAACAATTTCTGTTTTGTTGAAAACTTGCTTTGCTAGATTCAGGGGAGACACTGGGAGTCACTTAAACCTAGCAAAACCCCTCAGAAATCCCAAAGTTATGAACTTTGGTTGAGAAACAAATTTTATTTCTTCGAGACGAATTTCTTGGAACAAAACCTTGCTTGTATTCTAGGCCCAGCGTTGTTATACTGCTACTTCAAGCACCAATGTACCCAACAGGCTACGGGTTTAAGAATTGACACGATTGAAGATGAATGGGAATTATGGGTTACGATTTTGGGGTATTCAAGTAGGATTCTTGTATGGTTTTTGGAATTTTGGAAGTAGAGATAGCTTGATTATCGTAGGAATGGGGTTTCGCCAGAGCTTTCATGGAGTTTTATCTCTGTTCCTTCACCTAGCAACATCACGGCCATTTATAGACATGAGGTACCGTGATTCCTTTGCTCAAACGAGATTCTAACGCCAAGGTTGTGAGCTACGACGGGTAGCCTTTCGCTCTTGCACGAAACCACGATGAAGTTGTGTCGTGTTTGCCCAAAAACTAAGCTGTTGGACGCTCCAGAATTTCAAATTTGACACACAACAGTGCCGTGTGGTACACCTACCATGTTGTACAGTTAAGTCCACCGCGCAGTGGAGTTGGATTTTTCAATATAAAAGTGTCCCGCGCGGCACAATTTAACACGTCAAACTTCGCAGGGCCGCCCCGGGTGCTACCAAACTTCATTTCGCGCGTGGTTAGTACCGTTGGAAAGCTTGTTAAGTCTAATTTTGATCCCAAGTGGTTTGGAAACAAAATAATTTGTACATCAAAATATATGACAATTTTACCCTCAGGTGGTCGGAAAAACAGTCATTTTGGTAAAATTGTCATATCTCCCTCATTTCAAAACGGATTGAGACATATTATATATCAATAAAGAGGGTTTTTAATGTACTAGAAGAAAGTGTAAAGTAGGGTTTGTCTTGAAGAGATTTTTCTTGGGTTTTGAGCACAAAGACCATTGTTCAGAGCTTTTGAGGCACATCATCATTAGGGAACCATCCGCCCACGGCTTAAGGGTATTGTTCCAAGATGTTTCCCGAGTGTTTCTTTTCATCATCGGGGGATTTAAAGATGTCTGGGGATTTCCAAATTAGGGTGTCTACAACATTGAAGTTGCTCTTTTAGTTGGTGGTGGAAAAGTCGGGGCAAAAGTACATAATTTTCTTCTTGCCAACAAATCTTTTGAATCCTCACTAACTTAAAGGAAAACTGCAGGCCTTCAACACAGGGAAATACTTAGTACTGGAAAAGATTCAAAATAACGGATTATCACAGATGAATGAGATCAGTGTAAAAATTAAGGGATTATGATTGATGAATGAGCATCATTCAAAGGAAAACTTAGTGAAAACAGTACATTAGGAAAAAAGTTTGAATCATGGAAACATGGAAGCACAGTTGAGGTCTCAGGTTAGATCTTGGATTTGGCAAGTGCAGGAACTTCTTCAATGCAATAGTTGCACCAAAATGCTCCATCTCCAAATGCATTCGTTGTTTTATTGCATTTGAAAAAAGCATGGTAGTAAAATTTCTGGTTGAAATTTGTGACATAGACAATGCCCTCCACACTTAGGTATTAAGGCTAAGATGAATTTGATTTGTGATTATGTTCTTGGTTGAAGTAATTGTTGCATTGTAGTATTTATAATATTATTGATAGTTAGGAGGTTGACACACTAGCTGCATTAATTTGTCACATAAAGAAAACAAACAAAGAAACAGAGAAAAGAAAGTAAAACCCTAGAAATCAAATCTACAAACAGTCGCTTCAGATGGTAAAAAAGGGGGAGAAAAAAACCATGTGAGAAACAAAAGTGATGAGATTTGGTGAGAAACAATTTGACCAATGAAGATTCATCTTTTTCCCTTTATTTCTCATTTTTTCTCATCATTTCTTATCTCTTTCCGATATCGAAACACGTCAAAGAACTTGCCTTTCTTTTTTCTTTCTCACCATCCAAAGGGGTTGTAGCACTTCACATTACAAAACATGAAAGGGCTAAATATTTATAACACAGATAGCTTACCTAGAATCTATGATGAGTTCAATCTTCTTTTCAACTTCTTGCCTAGTGCTCTTGATCGGTTGTTAAGTTTCATAAGTTCCATAAGTTCTAAAATGACAGTTCAATTTTATTCCCATTATCAAAAGCAAAACAAGAGCAAAAACCCATTCCCAAATCATAGCCTGTAATTTATCAAAACCCTGTATCTGCATATACGCATATACAGATAGTATATAAACTTTTTATACCCATATATCTTGCTTCAAATTAAGAATTAATATAACAAAACTTGGGGAAAACTGAAGACGGAAGACCATAACATCGCCGGAGCCAAACGACGACAACCCTAGTTCTCAAAACTAAAGATCAGATTTTGTAAGCCATAATCACAGCTTGTTCTTTCTCCCTCTCTCTTCTTCATCCACTAAATGTTGTTCCGTCAAACAAAAAATTACTCAAATTAGCACCATACTAACACAGATCGTAGAAGAAGATAGCAAATTGCAACCAGATCAAAGAACATGCTACCTGTTCAACAACTCACGAAACCCACAAGAGAAGCCCGTTCGCCAGAAGAAATCCAGATATAAAACTAAGGAGTGAGAAAGTAAAAGAGGTGTCGTCAACAATTTGTTACAACCATCTAAGTCAAATCTAGAGCGACGAAAAAACCAAAATAAATGAAAACAAAATGCCAGACATGGCTAAAAGGTGAGGGATGAACTCTAGTTTTTGAGGGAGCGAGAAGCCTATCTGGCATCAGTGAGATTTGTGGCGGTTGTCAACGATCGAGAGAAGAGAGAGAGGTGACAACAAAATATGATAGAGAGAACATGCAAGAGAGACAACACACATACATAGCTTCTGAGTCGATTTTGGGTTTTTGACGGCGTAACAGAGCCTAATTCGGTCAAATCTAGGTTGTCAGATTTGGTTTATGGTCGATTTGGGGGTTTAAGGTGGTGGACGACAGAAGTGGTCATGGATGGTGGTGTTCTTAAGTGAGTGGGAGGCTTAAAAGGCGAAAGAGGGAGAGAGAGTAAAGTTTCAGCACTACACCAAAATGGGGCATTCCTGACACTATTACTAGCATTTCAAGAAATATTGGAAAAAGTAACTTTTACTGGCGTTTGTTTAAAATAATGCCGGCAAAAGTCAATTTTCCTTCTAAAATATTGCCGACATTTTTGTTAATGCCAGCAAAAGTATTTTTAGCATCATTTTCATAAAAGTATAATTCTTTTTTTAAAAAAAAATCCTACCATATGATATAAATATTTTTCATTGTTAATTTTGAAACATCTTGTGGGCTAGCTCAGTTGGTAAGCTCGCACGCGCGAGCGACAAAGGTCTCAAGTTCGAATCTTGGGGGAAGCATTTCTTCTCAATATTGGCCGCCACGTGGGTGCCATGCGGACGCCATGTGGCATTTTTTTTATAAGGCAATATGCTATGCCGCAAATAGTGTCGAGTATTGATGGCATTTGTGAAGACTTTTTTCGGCATTTGTAGCATACCAACACCGGAATACTCGATGACAAGAGCACTGTAGGTAGTACTGTATGGTTGGTTAAAGTTGTCAAACTTCATCAAATGCCTTTAGGCATGGGCAAAGCACTATTTATCTATATGTGGCACGGGCAAAACCACATGAGAAAAACTCATTTTGGGAAAGGAACACTATCCTTTAATTCATATGCGAATTTCAAGTTTCAAAAATCCTCTCTTTCTCTTTGACATCCAACCCTCATAGGGAAATTTAATTTTAGAATACACACACACACACACACACACACACACTCTCTCTCTCTCTCTCATCTCTCTCTCTCTCATGATTTTGGCTTGAACAAATTGTGATTTGGTATTATACTGATTTAGTAAGTCATAATGAAAAAATAAGAAAGAATCTCTTATTAATGTTTCAAATACTACATAATATTTGTTGTGTATGAAACATTGAGTTTTATTAGATGTTAGTAGTAGTTTGTTTTTTTCTTTTCTTTTTAGTTTTATGACAGCGGTTCTGGCATGATAGGGGTGGTGGGCCCAGTGGCATAGCATTAGCCGGAGTACTCGATGATGAGAGCACTGTAGGTAGTACTATCTGATTGTTTAAAGTTGTCGAACATCATCAAGTGCCTTTAGGCACGGCAAGACGCTATTTATCGATATGTTACATATTTGTCTTATGTAGGCTATAATAAATATGTGTAGATTTTGGTTGCTATAGGTTTATCGTCTTCACCTTCATACACATTCTAAACACTTTTAGGTAGAGTTTTGATGAAAATGAACTCTATTTTCAGATTTAATTAATTTTTTAGCAATTATTTTTTTGGGGGTAAATTAGCTTGGAATAGAAAAAAGGCTAAGCAAATATATAGCTTGCATCAAGTGGTGGCTAGCTCATGCGGTAGAGCTTTTGGATGCCCCACATTGTATCCTGGGATGGAGTTCCATTCCCTCCTCCTCATGTAATAGATTAGAAATGACGAAAGCCTACAAGGGGCATACCACAGGGAGGAAAGAATGAAAATAAAATGAAGTAAAAGGAAGACACTAACTAAATTTCCAAGTGGCTACATCCACATCGTGTTAATACTAACGAAATTGGATTACTTCCTAAACTTTTAAATCTATCTGGAAGAGGGAAGGAAAATATTTTTACACAATTGCTATGATGATGAACAACTGAAAATAATAGGACATGAGAATTAAATTAAACCCACAAGGCTAATTGGCTTGAGTGGGCCTCTAGATTTCCCTTCTAAAGGTTTTATTACGGGCCGGTACAAAAAATAAATATTTATTACCATTAAGGTCAATCATTCTTTTTAATTACCATTAAGGTCACTCACTCATTTTTTGGGTTTAGGTTTAGGGTGCAATTTCCTATATAGAGTTTTAGTGATTTATGCACTTTCATAGGGTACCTTATAGTTTTAGTCACTTTCATATGTTACCCTAAGGTTTAGGTTTAGGCACTTTCATAGGGTACCCTATGATTTAGGTTTATGGTGCACTTTCCTATTATAGAATTTTAGTAGTTTAGACACTTTCATTGGGTACCCTAGGGAGGGTTTTAGACACTTTCATAGAGTACCATAAGGTTTAGGTTTAGACACTTTCATAGGGTAACCCTAGGATTTAGGCACTTTCATACGGTCTGGGGGTTTAAAATTTAAAATGTAAAATAAAAAATAAAAAGAGGGGAGAGAGAGAGGGGGGGAAAAGAGTAGGCTGTTACGGCATATAATCATAGTGGAGTTTTTTGTTCATTTTCCCACAATAAGTGGAGTCAGAGGTGCTTGGGTCACTTTATATGGACCGGCTGGTACTTAGCCCATTTCTAAAATGATGATCTTGGGCCTTCAAATGACCCCACTTGAGGAAAGGCTTTTAGGACCAGCGGACTGGGCTTCAAAATATATTCCATGGGTAGCTGATGGCACACACATTTTGGGATTTTATTCATATTGAAGCTGAGTGAAATGGGCCTAAGTTAGCCACGTGCCAAAGGACATCCCTTAGGCTAGCCTTTCCCAGTGCAATGGGAGAACAGAAACAAAAGCAAAGACCTTGTGTAAAGGTAAGATAAAATTTACATGGTGAACCTGTAGAGTTCGAACAAAGGGACATCCTCCTTTGGATAGGCAAATATAGAGTAATGAATCAATAATTGCGCAAGGAATCAACTAAGTTATTTTCTATTAATTATCTTTAACTCTAACTCTAACTATAATACTTATAAATATAAATAAATATGAGCGTAACGAATCAACAATTGCGCAAAGAATGAACTAGGTTATTTTCTATCGATTATCTTTAACCCTAGCCCTAATCTTTATAAATATAAATATGAGCTCTTACCCATACTAGTTTTTTTTTTTTTGTCCTTTCCCACAGAGTTTGCATAAAACAAAGTTTGAAGTTTACTTCTTTTTTTTTAAATAATTTAGATCTCATGTTTCATAATATTCCATTTGGTCCCTTGAATTTGATTTCGAAATTGTTTTTGGCCTTCTTTATTTAAAAAAATAGAGGATTAAAGACTTCCTATAAAACCACAAAAAAAAATCTAGGAATGGCTGGTCCAAAATTTGGGCATATATTTTCATATAGTATTTGTTTTTTTTTTTAAATTTGAAAACAACGTAGGACTAAGGGGTTGTTCTCCAATAGATTTTATGAAAATTTGATAAAATTAAACCCTTAATTTTATCTATTCGTGAAAAGAGGATTTGATTTTATCAAATATTCATAAAATTTATTAGAGAACAACCCCTAAAGAATCTTCGGAATTATTAGAAAGCTAGAAGTCTTTGTGGGGTAGAAATATAGTATTACCAAAACTCTGTGGTAAATTTGTAATTAAACGAAGATATACATATGCGACAGCCCTAAATGAGTAATGGACCAAAATCCGACCCCAAAATCTAAAAATCGAACATAGTTCAGCAGCTCCGGCAACGATCGGCTACTACGGCAACGATTAGATCAGGTATCTCTCTTTCTTCTGTCTGTTCGTCTTTCCTCTCTCTGGTTTTCAATCTTTTTTTCAGTATGTTTTTCTTTTTTATGGGTAATTTTGGTGCTGAAACATAAAATTCTTGTGTATGGTACGTTAAACTTTTAGAGGACCCTTCTTTTCTGGCATTTTCTTTGGAGGCAGCGGTGGCTTCTGCCTAGGGCCGGCCCTGAATATCAAGTATTTTGGTGCTGTATGTAGACTTCTGGTTACTGGGTTATTGTATTTCAAGCATTTCTTTTGTTGTGTGATAGGTTAGGAAATGTTTTTTTCTTTTTGTACCTAATAGTTTATCAGATTTTGAGGAACTAGATTATAGTCCTTTTTGTCTATAGTAAAGCAAAGTTGTTACCGAAAATACTTACCAAAAAAAAGTTGTTACCGTAAATGAAAAGAAGCATTCTCTACATTTTTGTCTTTCTGAACTTCTTTCTATACATTTTGTCTACTTTTTGAAAATAATAATTATTGTGACTAGTTTGAAGAAGGAAACCCTACCCCTGAAACACCTTCCACCTTATAGAAGCTTGAAACCCCGATTAGCTGCATATGACTGGGAGAGAAAATACAATGTTGGAAAAGATATAACTTTCCACCTTATATATGGAGAGAGAGAGAGGCCCATCCAGATGGCAATTAGGTTTTTGGATCACCCCAGACAGTGAAGGTGGTGAAGCGCACGCCTTGGGCGCATGAAGCGCTCGCGTAAATATTTACGAAATATTTATATGAAATCATAATCTTTCGATTTTTAAGTCTGTCAAGCACTGAATGAGGGCCCATGGACTGGATCATAGCTTGGAATAAAGATTGTTGTGTTTTTAAAAGCCACAATATATTTTCAGTTGACACCTTCCCCATTCTGCCTTTTTAGCCTTCAACTTCTTTCCATCATACTTCTCATCCATTAGATGAGGATGATGAATGGGTACAAGTAGAGTGGGAAAATGGAGATTCAAATGAAAGGGATGAGGAGGATGTGGTTCGTATAAGTCATATGATGAAGAAGAAGATGAAGCCATTGGTGATTTTGGATGGTTTCTAGGCATGCATGACTCCCTATATTAGACTCCTATTTGTTTATCATGTTTCTAAACCTTATATTGAAAACATTAGTGTTTGATGGATGATTGGAATATGTTTGTTTCTTCTTCTTTTCTAGTAGTTCATATTTTGTCATTTGAATGCCAATTGCCATGTATGATGATTGAGTTCTAATTCTTAGGACTTCAAAGTTCAAATTAGGGTACTTGTTACCTACTTATATTGTTTTTAGTCATAGAGGTGATATTTGGGGTTACTTGATGAAGTATATTGTACTCTTTTTCCCAACTTGCGCTTCACTTCACTAAGATGTGCGTTTCGCTTCACGCTTCACGCTTTATCGCTTAGGCTACAGGGGGTCGTTGGCACTTCTGTGCGACTCGGGCCTTTCAGAACACTGAGGCTTCAAACCAGACTGTTGCTTTCCTCATTTTGGTTTTGATCGATCAGTTAAGTTAGACTTTATAGACTTGGTTACGCTGTTAGCCCAAATATTTGCATAATGACGTATTTACCCAAGAAAAAATTTAAAAAATTACATATCCAAACTCGTCTTGTCCCACCCGTGACCCACTCCGAAAAAATCAGTTAAATTTGACGTGGCATGTGCCATGCATTTTCCTGCCTGTCGGACACAGTTATGGCAATCTTGAGGAGTGTAAGGTGCTTCATAATCTTACAGTATTATGTTTCCAAAGCTATATACGTTAGCAAGTTAACCATTATGGATGTTATGTTTTGGTAGTGGTTAGTATTTGGTTATTTAAACATTTGAAAGAAAAATGCTGGAGGCACTAATTAATGTACTAAATATATATGTGACATTCTTTTAGTGGATGAGTGCATCCATATATTGCATCATGCATTGATGTAGTAATGAGTGTACTTTTAGTGTAATAGTTTGTAAGTTTTTTCGTGCCTCCAGGATTCTTCAATTAGTTGAAGTTTTTAAAGATTTCTGATGTTCAAAATTTTGCCTATATCCAAATTCCACTTTTTTTTTTTAACATGCACCTCACTTTGATGAAGTGTGCACCCTAAGTCACACAGAGCGCGAGCGTGCGCTAGTGTGAATGAGGGAGTGGGAGAGCGAAAGCGTCAATTTGTGAAACGATTGGAATTGAGTGCGTCAATAATTAATAATATACAATATTTTATTGTAGTATTGTCTAATTTGTGATATGTGGTTTGTAACTTGGTATGGATAATATTTGATCTAATAAGAAAATTTTATTGATTATGGTTGAATTTTGATGATCCGAACCGTTCAATGTGTTTAAAACGTGTTTTTAAGGGTCTACGCAAGGAATCAGAAAAAAAAAAATGACCGGAAGGGCTTGACCCAATAAGTTTTTCATAAATTGCTTGTGGGGACCTTTAAAACATGTTTAAACACATTGAACGGTTCATATCATCAAAATATGATTTTATTGCCATTATTAAGTATACTTTTGTACTCTTAAGCTATGGTAGAGTTATGTGAGCTAGTTCCATACACGTATCCACCATTTGGTGGCTTCAAAACATGAAAACGTGCATCTAGTTAAAGAGATCTGCAAATTCATCTCGTATTTTCCATCAGTTCGCTAATTCGCGCTCCAGCTCATAGTTCGCACCCCTAGGATGGCGAATTACGGTACTATGTGTGCACCTTGCCTCGCACCTAGGCTCCAGGGGGCCATGGCTCCTCAGTGTGCCTAGAGCCTTTGATAACTCTAGTTCTTTCCATGTTCGCTGTTGTGGTGGTCTTTCAATGACAAGAGTATTAAATTATCGATTGATTGGTCTTTGGATAAGAGTAGGGATGAAGTATATTTCACTTGGTTTTTTTTACGAGACCATGAATGAAGGAAGCATGTTAATGAGCACATAAATTGATTTGGGTATCTAGGCCTGCCCTCCCTGATGCCTTTCGGCTTTGATTTGGGGGTATAGTTCTACAGCAAAACGTTCCTGTAGCTCCTCGGTTCATGGAGGTTTAGGGGGGCCACTGTTTCAGTGGTATTCTGCAGCCACTTTGTGCATATTGTCAAAGGTTAGGTCTGTCCCCAATCATCCCCGCCCATACCCCCAATTATTGGGGACTAGATGGGTTCTGTTATTGTTATTGTGTTGTTGTTGTTTTTTACAAGGAATCTTCTTGTTCCAATAATCCTAAATTGGGCATTTGATGTTAGGTGTTGCAGAAAGAGAGATTTGAAGCTTTGCAAGTGAGAAATAATCGGGGAAAAAGTTCCATTAAATTTCACGCTAATAAGGTGTGCCTTAGTTTATTTAACATATTCAATATTCAGGTTTTTTTTTTATCATCAAGATCATTCGTTGGTATTCTTGATGTTGTTGGAGAGTCTCTATAATCATGTTTTCTTTTGCTCCCTTCGTCCCAAAGAGATTGTCCATTTGAACCATTTGAATATTCAATATTCAGTTTTTTTTTTAAATCATCAAGATCATTCGTTGGTATTCTTAATGTTGTTGGAGAGTCTCTATAATCATGTTTTCTTTTGCTCCCTTCGTCCCACAGAGATTGTCCATTTGAACCATTTGAGTATTCAATATTCAGGTTTTTTTTTAATCATCAAGATCATTCGTTGGTATTCTTAATGTTGTTGGAGAGTCTCTATAATCATGTTTTCTTTTGCTCCCTTCGTCCCAAAGAGATTGTCCATTTGAACCATTTGACCCCTTCAAAAACTATCCATATTTCTAATTTCTATTAGTTTTTTTTTATGATTTTATTTTATGAAGTTGTTTGATAGAACTAAGTGAGATCTAGTAAACAAGATCCATACTGTACAGAGTATGAAAAACGGTTAAAAATGAAAACACATAATTTTTTGAGAGGTCCAAGTGGTGAAAATGAACAAATTTTTTGGGACAGAATACTATTCTATCCGTAAAAAGTTATCGAAATGTACTGACAAAATTGCTTGATTATCAGAGAACATTTAATACTTCCAATGAACTCTTTGGATCAATGTTCTGTTATGCACGTTATTGATGGGCAGCGATTAGAATTTAACAAGCCTAATGGTGGTAGGGGTTTTCAATTGGCCGCAAGGGACTTTTTTTTTACTTTCCTTTTTTTGGTAACTAACCAAGCAAGGGACGTAAAGCTTATTCACGATTCTAGAGCTCTAACCTTTTTATATCTATATGATGGAGGCTTTTTTAATAGATTTGAGGGAAATAAAGCTGTCTTTCAGCCAAATGGAGATGGAGATGTAGTGTAGCACTATTGGGTTCATACTATTATTGCCTTTGCCCAAAACTATGACCATTGTTTCAGTTCGTTGCTGAAGGTGAAAGAAGTCGTGTCCGGCCTAATGCTTCTCTTCGGGTTCTTCGGAAGAATCAACTGACTTCTCCCTTTTTCATTGATCTGGGGGAAAAGGAACCGTCCACCATTCGGCGGAAATCTTTGGTGAAAATTTCAAAATACCTCCCAAGCTTTGATCTCAATGTCTCATAGACTCCCGGACCTCAAAAAAATTCAATTACACTCCCAAACTCTCACTCCGTTAGTCAATTTACCCCCCTGCCGTCTAAATTTGTCAAATTGCTAATGGATTTTGCTGTCATGGACTAACGGCTCCTTTAAATCAAATCAGTGGCTCCTTATTTTTCACACGTGGCGCCACTTGTGCATTAAAAGAGATATTTGGCCCACAAATCTCATCTTCCAACTCCTCTCTCTCTCTCTCTCTCATCCAAACTCTAGATCCAGAAAATGCCACAAAAATCATGGTTACATTTGAGAAAGAGATGATTCGCTCGGCATTCGGTCCAGAAACCGTCTTGATATCACTCATCAACAAAGCCAAAACCCATTTAGGACTTTTATCAAACACTTCGTCTACTATTTCACTCTTTAACCCTACTAGACCCAACCCATTTTCCCAATCTTCACCGAGAATCGTTATACCCAATAGTGGGTTTCATTCAAACCCTTCTTCACCTTCTGGGTTTTCCAATTTTCGAAACCCTAGACCCATTAATAGTGTTTCTGGGTCTTTTTCTCCTTCTACTAGATCTTCATTTTCACTACCCTAGTTCTACAGTACCAGTAATAATTGTACCAGTCTTGATGATGAGTATAATCATGTGCAAAGTGATAGTGATTTGGAGTACTTTGATAGGGGTTTTGGTGAGAATGGGAAGAGTGACAAGTTCATGCATGGTGGTTTTGGGGAGTCACCAGAAAAGTATTGTTTGGGGGATTTGAGTTGGGGTTTGGGCTATTTTTGTGTGTGTGTGTGTGTGTGTGTGTGTGTGTGAGAGAGAGAGAGAGAGAGATCAGCCCAGGTGTTCCTACTGAGCAATTTAACGGAGCCAACAGTCCAGCTCAGCGAAATCCGTCACCAATTTGACAGATTTAGGTGACGGGGTAAATTCACTAACGGAGTGATAGTTTGGGAGTGTAATTGAAGTTTATTGAAGTTCAAGAGTCTATGAGACATTGAGGTTAAAGTTTGGGAGGTTTTTTGAAAATTTCCCAAAACTTTGCTTGAACATGGGGATCTCATCCCTTGAGATAGAATCTGATTCTTAAATGTTTGTAGAGTGCTTGATTAAATGTTAATGACTGTTGAAGACGCGTCTCTGTACCCGTAGCTAACTTTTGGACAGTATCCCAATAACCTAAGGTTTAAGGTTAGACTTTGGGACACATATCCTAGAAACGTAGGATTTAAGGTTGGGACTTGGGAAGCCTTGACTTTTGAACCGCACCAGCACCAGTTACTTGTACCCTACTATATGTAATAAAACATTGGCAGATAACGAATGACATCTGAATATCTGATTAACCTTGCTTCGAACAGCTTGGACATAATGAAAGGCCTAAATTTAAATCCTTTTCTTATCATGAAATTCCCGTCTTATGCCTGTTTTTCCCTTTGAAAGAGCATGCAACGAAATTTAGGTGGTCGGTTATGTCTAGAGGTTCATGGAAGGTACATGGGTGTGATTTGTTATCTTTTCGCATGACTTTTTATTAGTAATCAAGTTGAGCATAACTATCTTTTCAATTTTTATAATGAGTGGACTTCTGTTTACGTAGTTTAATCATGAAATGGAAGTCTGTTGCCTGTGTTGCAATGTCTTTGAAGCTTGAAGCATTGAAACTCTGTGCAGATTGGTGCTTCAGATGAAAACAAAAGCATACCAATATTGTAGGCCTGCAGATCGAAGCATTTGTATATTGGTGATTTGAAGTGGTTAGAATGGATGTTGAAGTGATTGACGTGGAAGAGGGTAACATGGGGCTATGTGCCATTGCAGATGATGAAAATGCTGAAGCCAATGATGGCGGAGAAGCAAATACGGGCATAAATTCTATGAGTTCGGACGAGGATGGGGATGCCGAGCCTGATGTTGGTATGGAGTTTGATTCTGTAGATGCTGTGAAAAGTTTCTACAGTGAGTATGCCAGACGTGTTGGTTTTAGCATCCGGTTTCGTCAATATAATCGTTCCAGGTCTAATGGGGCCGTTGCAGCTCGGGAGTTTTTGTGCTTTTCCAAAGATGGCCTAAGAAGAAGGGCTGGTGATAGCTGCGGTGCAATGCTCAGAGTAGAGTTAAACGGCGACGATAAATGGGTTGTGACAAAATTTGTGAAGGAGCATAGTCACGCTATTGTGAGTCCTAGTAAGGTGCATTACCTTAGACCGCGCAGGCATTTTGCTGGCGCTGCCAAGAATATGGCTGAAACTTATGAGGAAGGGGTGGGCATTGTTCCCAGTGGTGTTATGTATGTTTCTACAGATGGAAACCGTCTCTCTTCTGCTGAGGCAAATCGTGTAGCTAGGAGTCCTCCTCCTCCTCCTCCTGTAGAATCAAATCGCAAAGTTAAGAACACTGGGAATATCATTCATGCAGCTAGACCTTCTAGTCGAAAGAGGACATTAGGAAAGGATGCTCAGAATCTGTTGGATTATTTCAAGAAAATGCAGGCTGAGAATCCTGGTTTTTACTATGCTATACAACTTGACGAAGATAACCGCATGGCAAATGCTTTTTGGTCAGACGCAAGGTCAAGATCTTCTTATAGTCATTTTGGTGACACTGTTACGTTAGACACAATGTACAGAGTGAACCAGTATAAAGTGCCATTTGCTCCATTTACGGGGGTCAACCATCATGGTCAGACGGTATTGTTTGGTTGTGCGTTACTTCTAGATGAATCTGAGGCTACATTTGTATGGTTGTTCAGGACATTTCTTGCTGCAATGAATGATCAGGCCCCCGTCTCCCTTGTCACAGATCAGGACAAAGCCATACAGGCAGCCGTTGCACTGGTGTTTCCTGAAGCCCGCCATTGTTTTAACAAGTGGGATGTATTGAGGGAAGGGCAGGATAAGTTGGCTCATGTGTGTCATTCACATCCCAATTTTCAGATTGATCTGTATAATTGCATCAATTTGACTGACACGATTGAGGAATTTGAATCTTCTTGGGATTCTATCCTCGATAAATATGATCTCAGGAGAAATGATTGGCTTCAATCTTTATATAATGCACGGGCAAAATGGGTTCCTGCGTATTTCCGGGATTCTTTTTTTGCTGCAATTTCTCCAAACCATGGATTTCAAAGTTCATTCTTTGAGGGCTATGTAAACCAACAGACAGCTTTACCGATGTTCTTTAGGCAATATGAAAGAGCTTTAGAGAGTTCATTTGAAAAGGCGATAGAAGCAGATTTTGACACAATGTGCACCACTCCAGTGTTGAGGACTCCGTCACCTATGGAGAAACAGGCGGCAAATCTCTACACTAGGACAATATTTGCAAAATTCCAAGATGAGTTAGTTGAGACCTTTGTGTATACTGCAAATAGGATTGACGGTGATGGGGTTATTAGCACCTTTAGGGTTGCAAAATTTGAGGATGACAGCAAAGCCTACATAGTTACATTGAATGGGCCAGAGATGAGAGCTAGTTGTAGCTGCCAGATGTTTGAGTATTCAGGCATCCTATGTAGGCACATTTTGACTGTTTTTACTGTGACAAATGTACTTACTCTGCCATCCCATTATATCTCGAAGCGGTGGACAAGAAATGCCAAAACTGGGGTTGGCTCGGATGATCATTTTGAACACCAAGGTCAGGAGTCGTTGGCATTCCGGTACAATAATCTATGCAGGGAAGCAATCAAATATGCAGAGGAAGCAGCAATAGCAACAGAGACCTTTAACGTTGCAATGGTTGCTCTTAGGGAAGGAGGAAAGAAAGTAGCTGCTGCGAAGAAGAATGTAGCGAAAGTTGCACCTCCTAGCTCAAAAGTTAGTGGGATTGGTTATGATGACACGAGGAACTCTACTTCGGCTCCAGATATGGTCCCTCTATTATGGCCTCGGCAAGATGAAATTACACGGCGCTTTAATCTCAATGATGCTAATGTTCCTGCTCAACATGTTTCTGATTTGAATTTGCCACGCATGGCCCCCGTCTCTCTTCACAATGATGATGGTCATCCTGATAGCATGGTAGGATGGGAGAGGATGTTTTATTTTCTCTATGAAATTTTGTTCTTCGATATCCTCGGTTTCCAATAATTCGGAACATAACTTTGCTTATATTGTTTTTCCTTCTTTTGCAAAGGTGGCCCTTCCTTGTCTTAAATCTATGACTTGGGTGATGGAGAATAAGAATTCAGCACCTGTAAATAGAGTAGCTGTTATCAACCTAAAGGTATGCTATGCAAGTCTTCATATATTGTTTGCTTAGCAATTCTATTTTGACTATTTAATTGCTAAGCTTCTATTTTGTATATGTTTTAATCCGTAAATGAAACAATCAAATGATTATGCTGGCTATGCAGGTGTAAAGAAGTTGGCTATTAGTGAATTATTACTTGGTTTTTCGTTGTAGAGTGATGTGTGATTTTTGGCAAGTTGGCTTTTCTGGTGTTGGGGCGGCCTTCCATAAATTATTTAAGACATTAAAGGCATGGCTATTACTTTCTTTGTTTTAGGAGCAAGTGGTAGTTTTATTGATAGGACGGCTACACAGTAGGAGAAGCAGGGATTGAAGCTCGTCTTTGTTTTATACACACCATATGGTGCATAGGGGTGCAAAGAAATTGATGATTTCTAATAGCTTGATGTCAGGGAGGGATTCGATCTTATGGTGGTTTTTTCTTTTGTTTCGTGGAGCATTTAGACTAGTTAGTTGTTATATATATGTAGTCTTGTCTTACACGCTGATGTGGTTGCATCCAATTTTGGTGCAATACGGGTATATTTTATATCTTTGAGGGAGAGTTTTGTGTCGTCACCCAGATCAAGATAGGGAAACTATGAAGCACAGATATGGATACATGGATACGAAATATGGATGTAGATAGGATACGATATAATACAGATACAGAATTTGACAAAACCTGAAAAATTTGAATTTGGATACTTCAGTGTAAATTTTGTATTAATATAATTATTAGTCTTCTAATAGGCATAAAAATGTAGACATACGGAATAAAAGAGTAGTTCAAACAGTGTATACCAATGTAAAAAAGGACAAAAGCAGTGTATTTAGTATGTACAACATGCAGTATATACAAGATGTAAAACAGTCTGTATGAGAGAGAGAGAGAAAGAGAGAGAGAGAGAGAGAGAGAGAGAGAGAGAGAGAGAGAGAGAGAGAGAGAGAGTTACGTCTCTATAATCTACTTACAATTTACCCTTTTTTGTACTTAATTCTTTAAAAATTTAATTTCCACCCTGGCCTTATCCGCTTGTTTTCCATACCTGATACATATTGGGATGTATTGGTATCTGATACGTATTTGATATCCATATGCAACTAGTTTCGGAGTATCTGTGCTTCATAATATGGAGAGCTTCGGCTGATCAGTGACCTAGAGTTGGCAGTTTTCAAATTTAAGTAGTGTTTTAAGATTGATGAGAACTATTTGGGTACTGTGCCATCGAAAATCTATGTATGACACAAAAGAGTGGACTTTGTGAAATGTCCAAGTATACAAATGCGAACCAACTCTGTAGCCGTCTTTTTATTTATGTTTGTTAAAGGTGTAATATACGATAAAGAGATCTCTACCAAGCTTTAACTCTCTTTCTCAAATGATTTTTAAGTAAAAAAAAGTAAAAGTTCAAGGTCAAATCTCTCTCCTCACTTCACATGCTTTCTCTATGCAATCTTTTATCATATACTGAGAAGTACGAGAACATATATACACCTCCTTGTTCTCACTTTCTAGGCAGCATCTTTAAAATTATTGAAAAATTTACCTATCCTTTATCTCATCTAAATTGGGAAGAAAACTTAGGTTATGTAACGCCCTGATTTTTTCGGAAACATTATTTAAATCATGTGATACAAAAAGGTTCATCTAAACAAAGGATTTATCTTTATAAGTAGCGGAATAAAATAACATGAAAGGAAATTAGTCTGATACAACCTGTGAAGCACAAATACGGATACGAGGATAAGTGATTTTTTTCCCCAAAAAGTCGGATACGATACGTTGGGGGATATGTTGAATATAAATATATATATATATATATATATATATATATATATATGGGGGCGGATCCGTGGACACACACTTTGCACACACTTTTTGACACTCCATCTCAGCCATTGTGATGGAGGGCTGAGATTAAAAGTTTTAAAACCCTTTCTTAATGCCGCACGCTGAGCTCTCTCTCTCCGTCTCTCCCCAAAACGTTGAACACTCGCTCTCCCGCTTCTCCCTTCACGTCTTCTACCTCTGTAACTTCCACCATGACTAGACCCACTCCCCCTCCAGTCCCTGAATACCGCGCCGATGTCGACGAAGCCCTAACCGGACGAACGTTGTAAGGGTGGTTGAAGCCCGCGTTGGATACACATATTTAAGGATACCCACTTCACGTAAAACTATAAGGGGTAAAAAAGATCAAACCTTTTCGAGATAGATTAGTAGATTTGGTATGTCAGATGATGCCCTTCACCGCCATTGCTATTTCTATTTCTTGTTCAATTACGGACAATATATAGATTAGTAGATTTGGAGGAGGACGCTTAGTCCGCTTCCGCGGCGACTCGTTGGCCGGACTGGAGGGAAAGGTAGAGAGCGGCGTCGGTGTCAGCGGCAATGGCATCAATTGGGCGCCGGGTGTCGTTTAGCGTTCTGGGGATGGAGAAGAGAGAGGGTTCTAGCTGTGAAAGGGAGAAAATGTGTGGGGGAGGTGCATTTAAAATTTAATCTCAGCCCTCCATCTCAATGGCTCTCAATGGCTGAGATGGAGTGTCAAAATGTGTGTGCAAAGTGTGTGTCCACGGATCCGGCCCCTATATATATATATATATATATATATGTCCTATTCTTCTAGAATGCATATTTTTGTTTGTCTTCGACATGGATTATGTTTTCTGTTCTAGTACTATGTGCTTCGTTCTTGTAATTTTTTTTTTTTTGGGATTCTTGTTTAACTCTTCGTTGATTACAACTAGCAGTTAAATGGGATACAGACTTGCGTGAAAGCCGGAATCGATGAAACATCGAGTTAAACTGGGTAGTGATTACTAACTTATAGTATTTGTTTTTGCAACTTCTTTTTTCCTTCTCTTGAAACAAATGTATGCTCTGTGCTTGCCTGAAAGATTGGTAACTTTTTTAATATTCTAGCCTCTTTTGTATATCATGAAGCATTTGTCTGTAATGTTGTCTATTTTGATAGCTTTGTTCTTGTATACTTGTAGGGTTTGAAAGAGGCTCGAAGGACTAACGTTTCATACATCAATTATGTGAATAAACAAAATAAGGTACCGTTGCAGTGCAAATATGCCTTTCTTTGTGTTTGTTCGATTATCAGAAAATTATATAAACACGGAAAAACTGAAATTTTGAAGAACAAAGAGCAAGTGACGTGAAATCCTTCTTCCATTGATAGAGTCTTTGTTAAGTCATAATTGATTTCTAGAGATTTTGAGCAGCGCTGTTGCTTATACTATTTGATATGCTGATACATGGTAGTTCTTTATGCTAGTTCCTTATTAGAGTTTCTCTTGGGAGTGAGGCATGGCATGACTTGAAAGCTCTTGATAATTGTTTTTGTAGGTGGGAAATATACTTAAGTTCGTTTTTCCTTCATAGTAGTCCAATTTCCCATATGTTAGCTGGCTTTGTTTAAGCTTCCATTGGAGTGTAATATAATTGAGAAAATGGGTACTTCTTGTGGGACTGTTGTGATGAGGGAAAGATTCGTGAATTTGGAGATGGTTTTGCAGCCTTAACAAAAGGGCATGTCTTATAATGGGATATTCGGTTATGGAGATTCCCCATTGAGCAGAATTTACTTCAATATAAATATTGGTGCATGCTAATGGGTAGGGTTCTTTTACGGTTAATAGGTGCAATTCCATCCTCTATAAAAGTCCCTCCTAAAATTTACCTCCCTTTTTGAAGTACATTCTATATGGTGGGCCAAACATCTCACCAATTATTAAAAGTACAACTCAATTCAAGAAAGCCTATTTGCATTGAAGCTTGTCTCAAAGAGCTGTGTGGTTGTTATATACTTGATGAATAAGCATATACTTGTACGTAGTTGTTATTTGTCAAGCTCGAGATGTATTGCTTTTTTATTTTATCAGTTATATTTGCATTGAAGCTTGTCTCAAAGAGCTGTGTGGTTGAGTTGATCAATTTTGGAACTGTGGTACTTAGAATGTGTGTTAGTAAGAGGGAGCAATAGCATAATGCCTCTTGAAAGTGTGGTTTATGTTGGGTTGCAGTTAAGGGAAGTTGGCAGGATTATGGTTAATATTACCTAGTTAACACTTGGGCTTTTCTTTAAGATGAATGCAAGTGTTGCTAAGACTGGGAAGCAAAATCGTTTGGATCTTTGATTTAGCATTGCTTTGTCATAGTTGCCTGCGATGTTCTGAAAATCAGACTGATTGCCTGGTTGAATCAGTTTTAATTGTTGATCATCGATTCAAATTTAGGTGTGGTCAGGCACCCAAAATCATTTCATCTGTAGCACTGCTCTCTTTTGCAGGAGATGCAATTATTTCTTTTAAAATTGATTATTGATTTTAAATTATATTTATAACATAATAATGACGTCACGATTCAACCCAGTTGACTCGACTATTGAACTGGTGACCCTCCATCCCGTCCCATTTCCGGTTGGCTCATCAGTCTGGTTTTCAAAACATTTGTTGTTTGCTAGAGTTGTAATATGCTGGTAACGGAACAATTTAACATTGGCAATGTAAGAACAATTTCCTCATGCCTTTCGGCTTTGATTTGGGGGCATGGTTCTATAGCAAAATGTCCCTATAGCTCCTCGGTTCTCGAAGGGTTTGGGGGGGGGGCTATTTCAGTGGTATTTTGAGAGCAGCCACTTTGTGCATATTGCCAAAGGTTAGATCCGTCTCCAATCATCTCCGCCCGTACCCCCAATGATTGGGGACTAGATGGGTTCTTGTATTGTTTTAGGATGATATGAATGGTTTGCACTTGTTTTCTTAAAGTGTGTTAACTTTTAAGACATTAGATATGTTTGGGAAATATTGGGCTCTAGAAAATTTGAGGATTACTGCTTTTTCCCTGACCATGAAAACTTGGTTTTGGACATTCATCCACCAGGAGTCTTATTGTTTCTATTTACCCCCTCTATTCTGTGTGCAACTCATATTGAAACTCACTGACTTACATGTACACACCATCACACACACACAACACACTTCTCCGGTTCTGCTTCTCTAGTTCACACTCTTTTTATACGCAAGCTTTCATTAAAATGCTTGTGAAACATAACTGCAAATATGTCCTAAAACATGCATTGTATTATATGTTTGATAATGATCGTGAAGTAGGTCACAAGTTCTGTAAGTTCACTGCAGATTTGTTGAACTCTTATGGCAACTTTCTTTGCATGCTTTGCGGGAGGTTCATAGGCGAACATTTGCATCTGATGTTGCTTCTAACCGCTGCCTTCTTCACCGACTAATGTAGCTTTGTCACACAAGTTCTGTATGTTCACTACAGATTTGTTGAACTCTTATGGCAACTTTCTTTGCATGCTTTGCGGGAGGTTCATAGGCAAACATTTGCATCTGATGTTGCTTCTAACCTGCTGCCTTCTTCACCGACTGATGTAGCTTTGTCACATGCTGCTATGCTACTTCTTGTAACGAAGGTAACTTTGCTTATCAAAACTTTATTTTGCCAATTAAAAAGGAAAAGGACATGGATTTCATCAAGGACTTGTATTATGGCCACTTTCAAAACAGCCGGGCTTCGCAGGAAGCCAAAGTTTGGGGGGCGTCAATTGCACGACTCGAACCTTTGACCTCTTGACTACGCAAAAGGTCCCAAACCACTTAGGCTGGGAGTAGGCCATGGACTATTAGGCTACTACCCTTGGTGGCATTGATACTACAAGTTTTTTTTTTTGGTGGCAAGTGTTGATACTACAAGTTATTTATTAATAACAGCAGGTTATATCCTTGCAGATTAGTTTTTGACTGTTAATTTTTTTTCATGGTAGTATTTTGATGATTTAAACACTTTTGAGTTACATTATCTATTCTCTTATCATGTAGAGCACCAGACATTTCCTATGATATAAGAGCAGGAAGATCTTGTGCATTAACATCGTCACCCCGTTTTGATATTTCTAACACATTAAGCGCTTGGTCAACAAGCAAAGCAAAAGAGTATTGAAACACAAAATGGGGTGTTTGGGGTATATTATTTGGTTTCACCATTTCTAATTGTCTGAGTGAGATTATTGGCGGTGAGTACCTCTGACTTGAGTGTCCTATGGCTTCACAGTCTAGAATAGCACTTGAACGAAGGAGATTTCTGAAAAATACCGAGACAGCAGTCCAAAGACAGGCCATGTGGTCAAATTTGGCTCATGAAATGACGGCAAAGTTTTGGGGTCTTTGTGCTGAAGAGGTATAGGGTAAACTTTTGGGGCTTATGCTTACTTTAATGTCTTATATTTTTTTAGGGATTCGGTTTTTCTTACACGTTGCTTTGAACTATTGGAACTCAGGCTTATTTGCAGCAGGAAGCCGAAAAACTACATGACCTGAGGAATAAAGTAAAGTTGGAAGGGGAACATTGGGATGAACTTGTATCTAGCTCGAGCCAGAATTCTCATTTAGTTCAAATAGCCACACATTTGTGGGATTCTTTATTATCTTGAAAGGGTACTTGCAAACCTTTTGTTGGCCTCTTTGTATTGCTTGTAACCCCTTATTTTTTACCTCGTACAATTAATTAAGCACTATTTGTGTTTGGTTATTTGTGAACTTATGGTGAATGTATTTGCAATGTTTTAATGCCATGGATATTGTATTGGATAAAAAATGTTGTCTAAATAGGAGATAAATTGAGGGGAAAAAAAATTCCCTAGTGGGAAAAACTATTCCTAGCATTTGTTAAACCTCGGAAATGGGATAATATTGTAAAGATTTCCAGCGTTAATTACAATCATTCCTGGGGTTTTTTAAACGCTGGGTTAAACCTCGGAAAATGGGGTCAAATTTTAAGATTTTCCCGCGTTTATTACAACCATTGCTGGGGTTTTTAAAAACACTGGTATTATTCCCGGCGTTTGTAAAACGCTGGCATTGGGGTCGTCGGCACCGGAATTTAGTCCGCCAAAAAATCAATCCCAGGGTTTCACCAAACACTGGGAAAAATGTCGGGAACCATTCCCAGCGTTTAACAAACGTCGGGAAGCATTCCCGACAGTGGTATCTGGGACACTTGGACGAACACTGGACTAAACGCCGGGAATGACTTTTGCCGGCGTTTATGGTACTTTTCCCTGCGTTTAAGAAACGCTGGGAATTCCCAGATTTGCTGTAGTGAGAAGTTATCTTACCATGGGAAGTTTCCTTTTTTTTTGAAAGGCAAAAGATTTCATTAATCTTGAAATAGAAACAAGACTAATAGGACAAGGAAACAACGGAACCTGCTCAAAGAGCAAAAATAACCGCCCAAACCGAGACCCAAAATCAATGATTGGCAAGAAACCAATCATGGACACCATGGGAAGTTTCCTAGTCGTGGGAACTGGGATGCTACTTTAAACTTTTTCGAAGCCATTTTTTTTCTATTATGGGACACTTGTCACACTTCTTTCTCTTCCCCACCCCACGTCCTCTCTCTTTCTCCCATTTTTTCTCTCTCTCTCTCTCTCTCAATTTTTATAAATTAAAAAAATTCAAAAATCTAGAAAATTAGGATTCGGGATTTAGAGGCTCCTCGAGGCTTCTGAGGAGCCTAACTACATTGCTATAGTATATTGATAGATAGATAGATTGATTGATTGGAGTCTTAACTGCCATCAACTTAAACCATCGATCCCCATATTCTCCGACAGTGGTCTACTTTTGCTAACAAAAAGTACCATATGTATCTCATTGCACATACTTTCTTATCAAGTTCTATACACAGTGGCTCAACTAGAATTTCGGCAAAGAGAGAGGAGAAGCATTTTTATCTAACAATGCACTCAATATATCGTATAGCTTAATGGTACATTAATATTTTGTATATTATATTATTTTAATTTATTTTCGACAATGGCAATGCCCATGTATATTTATTTTGGTTTATGAAAGACACTGAGATTACATGGCAACATAAAATAACTTTAAATATTGTCTACATCAAATCAAAATTATTTAGATTTTCTCGGATTTTTGTACAGCTACAAAGCCTTACCAGGCTGACCGACTCCAGACATACCTGTCGAGGCAGACTGACACTACGTGTAGGCATAGAGTCCTGTCAAGATCTAGAAGTAGAGAATTCCAATGGAAAGTCCAGCTTAATCTTTAGCATAAAGCACAGATGCAATCTGAAAACACTCCACGCAGGGAGATAAAACAGCACCCAAGCGGGGCAAACGACCACCAAAATGGGGCAAAACCTAAAAACAACAGAAAAAAAGAAAATAAAAAATAGAATCCCGGCCGTACCGATGATTTTGGTGACTTATTTGTCGGAGGGTCTAATTTGCTCAAATTTCGTCAAATGAAACTTATGCCAAACGGAAATAAGAGAAAAATTCAAAATACCCCCCAAACTTTACACCAAATGTCTCATCGCCCCCCAAACTTTCACTTACATCAATTGTACTCCCAAACTTTAATTCCGTTAATCAAAATTACTCCTCCCGTCACATTCCGTCTGCTCACTAACGTTTGCTGCTGGCATGGACCCCTAACGGTGCGGTCAAACGTTAAAGGGGCTTCAACTGGGTGTGACCTATCACAAATTGAAGGGAGAAGTTGCTATCTTACTTATTTCCCTCCAAAATCATCCTCTCTCACCTCCTCCCTTTATAAAAAATAGAGCAACACTACTGATGATATCTCCCTCCATCATCTGAGCCCTAATTCGTCCCCTTTCCTCCATCATCTGAGCATATCTCCCTCCCTCCCTCCTCATTCTTTCATCTTTTCCTATATCCCTCCTCCTCTTTTTTCCGTCATCTCTTTGGTCAATGAACAGCAGTTGCAGCAATAATAGGACATTGAACATCACAATCTCAATGGACAACAATCTGTGCATCATATGTGGAAATCAGAAGCTCCTTCACACTTCTTGGACCGATCATAACCTAGGTACGAGATTTGTGAAGTGCACAAGCAATGAGTGTAATGATTTC
Source organism: Gaultheria prostrata (assembly GCA_036023075.1). NCBI lineage: Eukaryota > Viridiplantae > Streptophyta > Magnoliopsida > Ericales > Ericaceae > Gaultheria > Gaultheria prostrata. Next base: position 30,592 of record JAXBDA010002492.1, read on the forward strand.
GGTTGGGTGGATCCTCCTATGTGTCGAAGGACCACTCAAATTATCCTAGGGCTGCTTAGGAGGATGAGCAGGATGAAGAGGGAGCTTGAAAAAGTAAGGCTGGAGAGAAGAAGATGAAGATCTTGCTTGTTGCAACATGGATCCTAGTTGCTACTATGGTTGCAGGGGTCAAACTCTCTCTCGTTTGAAGAAAAAAAATGTAACACTTCGGATTGGTTAGGTGTGTGTGGCAGATTTAGGGGTGTTGTGTCTTTTATTTATGTATGGTAGATGTAGGAACATCCTATTTTGGTTTGGTTTAAGACCTCTGGAAGTATGGGTTGTGATGTAATGGAATGGTTTAAGGTTTGGTTTAGACCTCTGTTTGTATGGTTGTGATGTAATGGAATGGAATGGAAGGTAATGTTTTGGACATAAAGAATGCAAACCCAAAAATTATTGAATGTGTTATATTTGTTTGGTCATTTGAATCTTGGACATAGCAGTCACCAACAAATGGTTAAACATGAACCTAGCAGAGTAGCAGTCACAACAAATCAATTACCATTAAACATGAACAAACCATTTTGGTTGTTTGAATCTGGCCAAAATTAAGACCTTGGACATGCAAACCATTTCACTTGCCATTAAACATGAACATGACATAAACCAGAGTACCAGTTACAAACCAAAAAATGCAGTCAAAAAGGGATCACAACCCCATAAGATACTAGAGTTCCAATTGCTGCATTACAAAAAAGGTTTAACTATCACAGTTTCCCTAATATTATCAACACAGATTACAATAAGATTACTAGAGTTCCAACTGCTACATTACAAAAAGGGATCACAACCCCATAAAATGCAGTCACAAAAACTGTGTTCTAAACTTAAGTGCACCAACAAATATCTGCAATTTTGTGCACCAAAAAAATTATGTTCCACGACTAATATTTACTTCCCCCCTGCATTCTTTGAAGAACAAGCCATCTTAGATGAAGCCAAGTAAACCTTATTTCCTCTCCACATCATGGTCTGTTTTTTCATGCCCTCCTGGTTGGATGTTGTGGTCACACTAGTTACCTACACATTAAACAATACATCATGAATGCTTACTTTGAAACTGAATTTATTGTGCACACAAAGGTGTAGTCACACTTACACAATGTTTTGTCTGTCCCTGTGGTCCATCACCCATTGTTACACCCTAACTACTACCAACATCAGTCTGACAAATAAAAAACAGAGGTGTTAATGTTATAAACTACCAATAGCACATTTGTCTATGACAAAATTATGTATCACTTACAGTTAATGCACTCTGCGAATCACCACTTACCAAATCAGTACCAATGTTGCTTACCACACTCTGCAACTAAACATTTTAAGTTACAGTCCCTTACAGGTATTGAAGAAAAAAGTTACAGTTAAATTCATTAAATGTTACACGTACAGAGTTTGGAACATTCCTTGCAGCATGTTTCCTTGCAACATTTTCCTTGGTGCATTTTTCCTTGAAGCATTTTTCCTTGTTGGTGCACTGGTTTTCTTTGCAGTAGGTGGAGTATTCATTTCAACAGTTGGAGCATTCATTGAAGCAGGTGTTGTTGGTACACTTGTCTCACCTCCCCCATTATTTGATCCCCTCTTGCAACCCATCTTATAATTTGTCCAGCCTCTTCTTAATCTTTGGGCATATTGGGTCATTGCACCTCTGCATTGCAAGTTTTCCTTTGTTTCTAGACTCCATAAGAATGGATCTCATTCTCTCCAACATGGTGATGATGGGCTTATCCCTTGCTGGAAGTATTGCAGAGTTAAAACTCTCCGAAAGGTTGTTTATGAGAATGTCACACTTGGGAAATGTATCAAAATGGCTCATACTCCAATTGATTGGTGGCCTTTCATTCAACCACTCATAAGCTTTACGGTCAGTATTATACATCTCCTGCATTGCTCTTTTAAAAGCTGGTACAGTGGTGGCCCTTGCTGCTTTCCACAAGATATCCTTTAACACAAGTCCTTTGAAATCCCCTTTGAAATTATTGTACAAATGCCTGACACAAAACCTATGTCCAACATTTAGGAACAACTCCCCCACTGCATCAATCAAACCCTTTTGCTTATCTGTCATGAAAGTGTAAATGTGTGAGTTTTGTACAGCCAAATCCTCCTTCAATAATTCTAGAAACCAATACCATGTCTTCCTTTTCTCTTTCTCCACTACTGCATAGGCAAAACGGTAGATGCAGTCGTTGGCATCCATCCCAACAACAATTAAGAGTATTCCACCACGTGGGCCTTTGAGGTGACAACCATCCAGTCCAATCACTGGCCTACAGCCTTCAAGAAACCCTTTTTTCAATGACCCCCAACAAATGTATAGTCTCTTAAATTTCACCTCATTTTCAGACACAATTATTGGTTTGCACTTTAGCTTTATTGTGGTCCCTGGATTTGTATTCCTACAATCTTCAATGTACCCCCATAACTCCCCAAATTGTTGAGCTGAATTACCCTGAAGAAGTTGAAGTACTTTCCTCCTAACTCTAAAGACCTTTTGCTTATCAACTTTTACTGTCCACTCAGACTCAATAGTGTCAGCAAGTGATTGAGTTGGCCATGTAGGGTTCATGGCAATCCTGTCAGAGTATCTCTTCACTATCCAGTTGGTACTTACCCAAGGAACATTGGATGATCTAATGCTTGTATGGGTATCCCTGTAATGTTTTACCCTAAACACCCCATCCCTCTTGATAAAGGCTCCATATATAAACCATGGACAAGTTGCACATTTTCTACCTTTTTCTACCCTCACACACAGCTTGCACCTTCTTTGTATCACTCTTTTTGAATTTAATGTTCTTCCCCATCTTTATGGCATGCTCCTTGACTGCATCTCTAAAGATAGCATGTGTTTTAAACTCCATTCCAACTGAAAAAACAGGGTTTAAGAAGTCTGTCTTCTCAATAAATATGGGGTGTTTCTTCTTCTTCTTGACTGTCCTTACAATGTCATCATCTGATTTTGATGAACTGCTAAGGCTTAACAACTCCTCACTGTCATCACTACCTTCTGACTTTGACATGCCATCCTCTCCATTGTCATTAGGGTTAATATTGGTTTCTATGCCATCAAACTTTGTCTCATTATCCACATTTACCTCAAACAATACATCCTAAGCTTCAACTTCCTCATCACTCTCTTCAAATTCCTCATCTTCAGAATCAGATGACATGGAATCTGGGTCATAGTCATCTGTGTCTCTATCCTCCCTTTGTTCATCAAATTTGCATATAACTTATCTTTCTCATTGACCTTACCCTTACACTTGTCCTTACCCTTGTTTTCCCCTATTTGACTACCTTGTGTGGCAATGACATCAACTACATCAACTATATTGGACACTGCATAAACTTCCACCACCCTATTTGTATCTACAAATTGACAAATTCTCATTGCTTTTGCATCTGATTTGATCACTTTCATTGTCCCCATGCACATTCAAGTAGTAATCATTGGTAACAGAACTACCCATTTCTCGTACCATGTGACCAAGCTCAAAAATACCCATCTCATCAGCATGGCAGTAATCAACAAACCCAATTGTACCCCCACGTAATTTTTGCCCTCAATCTCACTACCAGCATGCATTTTAATTGTGAAATCACAAAGACATTGATCTGTAAATTTTATGTACAAATGCGTGTATAAGAAGAAACCCAAAAAGACAAGTGGGTTTTAAACAATTGATGGCAGTACACATCGTTTAAACAATTGATGGTAGTAGACAAACAAGAAACCCTAAATACCTTGATTAAACATTAAACAATGGATTAAACAATGAAATGGATTAAACAATGATATCAATTAAACAACTACTTAAAGACAACACTTTTGCCTTTGTTTTCATTACAAAAAAAACATTGTGCTTTGGACGTCCTACAAAAATCATACAGGGGAAGCTTAGATCTTACCGTACAGTGGAGGACCACCATCTTCGCCTCTCACGCGCCAAGCCATCTATGATTGGCAGGAGAATCGTCGATGTGGATGATCGTCACTGTGGAGCAATGGTGGTGGAGCCCTAGATCGCAGTACTTTCTAGAGAAAAAGTTGTGAGAAACGAAAAAAGTGAGAGGAAAGTTGAAGGGGTTAACAAACGTGCCTTTCACGTGCTGTATTTTCCTTCCAAATATACCCTCTAACGTCGCTAGGGGTCCATGTCAGCAGCAAACGTTAATAAGCAGACGGAATGTGACGGGAGGAGTAATTTTGATTAACAGAATTAAAGTTTGGGAGTACAATTGATGTAAGTGAAAGTTTGGGGGGCGATGAGACATTTGGTGTAAAGTTTTGGGGGTATTTTGAATTTTTCCCCGGATATAAATCCGAAAGGGCCGAAAAGTTCACTGCTGTTACGTGCCACGATGGTAATGGTCTTCGTTTGGGCTCACAGTTCATAAGCTGGGTTTGGTCAGCGTCGGCCTTATCTGGCCTCTAATCAGAGTCCAACACTTTTTGGCCCATTGAGATTTTTGCATAACTTACATTACCTAGAAACAAAAAGGAGAAAAAACATTATCAGATCATTATAGACTCGATAATTAATGTAAACTAATACCTTCATGTTTAATTTGGTGCAAGTTATACCTTTATACGGTTTCAGGTGCTAATCAATGTTTGTTGGATGTTGCAATCACATGCGGGAGTTGCCACGGACCAACAAAGGATGTATCCACGAGCTGCCTATAAGATGCACCGCGCGACAATATTGTTATACTCCCTCCGTCCCTCCGTCCCTTTACATTTTCATTTTGGGTTGTCCCTTAATAAGTGTGTGATTTGAAAAGTTAGTAGATACATTTCCTATTTTGCCCTTAAAAGTAGATTCCTTTTCAAAAAGTTAGTGGATATTATTATATTGATAATGGTAAGTAGTGGAAAATAGATGTAAAAGTTATAAAAGTTGATGTGAGAGAAAAATAGTTGGAATTCTCAGGTAATACACTTAAAAAGGGACGGAGGGAGTATGTTTTATTTTTTCCCTTCAAATTTTAAAAGTCATTGTATATGTTTCTTGGAATTTATCGAGGGAATTGTTATTGACACTCGTCATTTTGATATTGTCATTCCTATTTTTGTCTCTATTATGTGAAGTTATTAAATCACCCCTATAATTATGAAGCAAGAGATAAATGTAATATAAACTACAAGAAGATTTTTGTCTTAGGGGAAAAAAGCAAACAAGTTTACAACAAGATTTTTACTTCATATATGTTAAAAATATAACGAATTAAAGTATTTAGGATGTCTTATGTTCATCTCTTGTTTTAATTTCTTAAGAAAGAAGTGAATATATTTTGAGGAATTGTTGGCCAAGTCTTTTTGGCCATCTTTTAACATTTAAAAAAATGTTCGAATAACTTCGTATTGTTTAGTTCTTTTTTTAAAATTTTTATTATCTCCCAAAAAGAACATTTGAATACTCTGGATATGATTCCTGGTATGACTTCAACAATTCACGCGGAAATGGAATCAGAGATACAGGCTATTTACAGAAGCTTGATCATAACATTTGAGAAGGGAATTGACAGGCAGGAAATGATGTAAACGAGCCAAAAATCGAACTCGAGCTTTGCTCTTTAGTAAACGAGCCGACCCATGCTTTACCGAGCTCCTTTATTAAACGAGCCTAAAACTAGAGTTTGAGCCCTGCTCGATTACTAAACGAGTCGAGCTGAGCCGAGCCAGCTTGTAATTAGAGTTAGGTTTTCAGAGGCTTTTTCCCTTTGTTTGTGCTATAGTTTCACTTTGTTCCGTTGTGATTTGTATGTTTCAGATCCTGTGTTGACCAGGCCCGACCCTAAGAATTCTGGGGCCCTAGGCTAGGTGTGTAAATGGGGCCTCCAACAGATTCCAATAAATATTATTTGTCGGTCAAGATTAACAACTAACAAGATGTGCCGGTGATGCAGTGGCAGACTATGTGTGTAAGGAATTGGTTCAAGAAGTTTGTGTTCAAATCTCAACAAAGGCAGTTGAATATTTTTTGTGTGTAAATGTTCAAAAAATATTTTTGCCTAAAAAAGTGCAGAGGTTGTGGGTCAAACCCATGACCTGTCAGTTAGCAACGACACATCGTACCACCTAAGCTTCACTCGCTTATTTGCTAGTTGAAAGAGATATATAATATTTATTATATGTAATAATATGAGGGGCCATGTTTTTCGCCCAAAAACTGGGGGCCCTAGGCGGCGGCCTTGTCGGCTTACCCCCAAGGCCGGCCCTGGTGTTGACCTCTGCACGTGAGAGTCTTGTGTCTCACGTGCGGGGGAGTGTTGGTAAAGACTCTCACGTGCGGGGGAGTGTTGGTAATTATCCCACATTGATTTATTATAACCTCCCAAAATTATTCTATAAGCGACCTTTACGCTTATTGCTAGTTGATTTTGATTTGGATGGATGCTCCAACAACTAACCCTTTCCGGGCCTCAGACATTGGCTACCGTTTGCATAGAGAAGTTGACTCAAGGGAAATTGTACGGACAACCGACCTCGTGCTTGGTTGTTTGGTTGCAAAGCTGACTTTAGAGTTTGTTTATTAGACATAGTAGGTGATAGCGTATCCACTTGCAATTACAAAGCCCAAAAATGTCAAAGCAGAAATCCACTTTGACTTTCTCTCTCTTTATACGATTTCATGTATGTATCTATCTGTTTGACAAGCATACATTTTTGTTGAAAAACCATCAAAAATGAATATATTTTATTAATCTCATAAAAGGTTATAGAGATTAAAAATCGATATGAGATAAGATCACAATGATGAGCTAAAATCCCAACAAATGACACCCACATTTTTCGCCATTCATATGCCGTCTAGGACCCGGAATACAAGCTTGGCAAGAGGCCAACAAATTAAAAGCACCCCAAAATCACCTCTTCCTCCTAAAAGGCAACCAAAAAAATAAAAATGAAAACAAAACCCGACACCTCTACCTCATTGATCAAGGTACCCCAAACTCACGCCAACCGCCTCGGCTCTGTATCGCTCTTCATCAATGTCTTTTATATGAGCAATTTCACTTATGACTTCCTCTTCATCATCATCAAAACCTGTTGGAATTTGTGGATCATATGAAGAGATACCGAGAAGTTCTAGTAAAGACCAGATGCGAAATGGAGCGGAGCGAAATAGAGTAGGCATGTATATAAATACCCTCTATTATAAAACCCTAGATGACTAATCAAATAACAGACTCACTCTCGCTCTCGTGGATGTACCCAATTTTTGGGGAACCACATAAATCTTGCTGTCGTGTTCTTTACTGTTTTCGTTTTCTGTATTCTGTGCTTGTGATTGTTTGCTAACAAAACTGATTCCCAACGACTTATCAATATCCCATATGGCTTGAGCTTCATTTAGAAGAAATATATTTGACTCCCATGCACCTTATCATCTTGTGCGCTTACCCCGAAATTTCCCTTTGCTTACCAAAAAGCTCAAGCTTACGTGCATATGAAGAACACAACTCGATTTCTGCTCTTTTTAATTTCTATTTAAGAAAATGATATTTTACAACAGCATTCCTTCTTTTATTTTTAATAAAAAAAAATGGAAAGTCCCACTTATGAAGGAACTTAGGAACCGTACTCCAGAACTCTGACTTTGGAGTGCAAAATCTTCATTTTAATGGATTTTCAAATTACACTATGCAATTTACATATTGATATATACTAAGCACGTGTAGTACACTCGGATCACGCTCTTTTCTTTTTTTTTTTTCCAGAAAAATTCCCACAGTACCTCTCTCATCCCACTGATCTCTTTTACGCTCCGGCTTTCTTAATTGTACTAATTATATTGAGATTATCAAAAGAAACCTCTATCATCCTTTTTACTTTTATTATTGTTAATAATCGTACTGGGAATTTCAAAAGGAGGCTCTCCATAAAAGAAAAAAAACTACATAAAGGACATTACAAAATTACATTGGCAATCAGAAGATAAGAAATCATCTCTCTGTGTATCGTATGGGAGTGACGCTTACTTTGTTACATAAAAATAGGAAGTGACCGTGGTGCAGCGCACTTAATGCCCCGTATCGTGCAGTGCATATATGAACTGTCCAAAAGTGTTTTCAACAATTTTTATTTAAATTAATACCGTTTCAAACACTTTTGAATGACTGAGAAATTGCGCTATAGGATCCACGGATCTTCACTTACCCTTTTTTTTTTACAAGACAAGTGGCCTTAAACGAGGGAAAGGAAAACTCAACATGGTTGTACCAATCAAATGATGAGTTAGGTTCGAGGTCAACTTAAAAGCTCACCTAAAAGCATGTGGGGCGCCCCCTATTATTTATATGCACAAGTCTTTAGTCAAGATGCAAATTAATAGTCCATATATGAACTTTATATGGCCCTTGCCCTTGGGGGGGGAAGAAATCGTTAATTTCCACTTACATGCAGAAGACTTTAGTCGGAAATTAATGGTCCATGAACCATATATGGCTCTTGGGGCATTGCGGGGTCGGGAGTCGAAATTGGAGGGAGATATGATTCAATGATTATTTTAAGATTAGCGTGTTTCACAAATTGACTTATTAGCAATAAGTTAGTGGAACTGGCTTATAATGTATTGTGATTTGTAAAAGAATGACCTGCCTCGCAAGGCCCAATAACTAAGTTTTCAGAATCATAAGTTGGTTTTGTGGAACATGCTCTAAATCCAGTCATTCGAGTTTTTGTAGAACGGTTTTGATAAATTGACAGTCGATCTCTAGTATTATTGTTATCATATCATTCGATGAACATAGTATCATTATCGCACGGTATTATTCACAATAATTTAGTGCTCTTGAAATGAAACTAAATCGTAAATTACTTTTGAGATTTTATAATTTTTCTAAATATATTTCAAAATAGGAAATTGGGAGGCCCAAGGCCGCCCTAGCCCCTAGATACAGCTCCGCCACTGCTTGGGGAAGATATCGTTTCCACTAACTTACATGCAGAAGTGATTGCTTGGAGAGAGATCGAGAGCTTCTCTCTCTCTAGGATAGAGAGAGAAAGCTTTCTTCCCCTGGTTTTCCGGCTGCCTCCCCCCTCCTTTCTTTCCCTCCCCCCATGGCAGCCACCCCATCTCTTTCCTCCCCATCTCCTCCTCCTCCTCTCCTCCTTACATGGCTGTGAGGTGGTCGAGACTTTCCCCCTATAGAGGACAGATCTCCAGCTTCCCCATTATTTTTGGACGACAGCGTCCCAGATCTTTCAATTTGGGATCTGTGACCCTCAGATCCAAGCTTATGTGCCGGATTTGTGGGTTCTCCAGCAACAACGGTGGTGGCGCCTAGCAGCTGCATCTGCGGTGGGACAAAGAGATGTGGGGCTCCGGACGCTGATACATTTCCGTCATCTTCCTCCAGCCACGTTCGAGCGGATTGGTGGTTTGCATCATCGTTGTTGTACAATTTTACGGCTTTTGTTTTTCTTTGTTGTTTCTTTTGTTGTTTTCTTGTTTTTCGGACCGATAGTGTCCTTTTTTAGTCTATTAATATAAGTTTTCTCGATTCAAAAAATTTACATGCAGAAGTCTTTAGTCAAGGTACTGTATTTCTTTTCTTTTTCATTAGGAATGCAAATAACACCAGTGTCTATACTATTTATAACATACTCCTATTAAGTATTAAGCAAACATTTACACTTTACACACTCTCTTTTTTCATTTAAAAAATACGAACATGCAAAATAAAATAAAAAACAGCTGATCAGCCACTAATATTCATCTCCCATCTTTGTTGTTTTTCCCACTTAACGGGAAAAAAAAAAACTTGCACATAGGGCTGCAAATGAACCGAGCTGTTCGTGAACTGTTCGAGACTCGACTCGGGAAAAACTCGTTCGAGTTTGGTTCTGGGACTAAACGAGCCGAACTTGAACTCAATTTTAGGCTCGATTATTAAATGAGCCGAACCTGAACCTGATAGTATTCGGCTCGGTTAGGCTCGCAAACACGGAGTATATGTATATATCTCATAAATTTTCATATATAACCTTCATTTTGTATAAAGTTTTACATGCACGTAATGAAAATTTTATAAATTATACATGTATAAACCTTTAAAGTACTCCACTATATACTTACATTTTGATATGTTTTTATAATTTTGTATATGTATGAAGTTATTGATGTACAAAATGAAAATTTTATTAGTAGTTCTAGAACATAAATATTTAATATTTTTGACTTTTTAAGGCTCGTGAACAAGTTCTAGTTCGACTCAAACCTAGGGAAGTTCGGCTAAAGCTCGGCTCGTCAAATTTTTGTGGAGTTCGAGCTCGGCTCTAGTTCGCTTAAAAACTTAATGAACGAACCTTAACACTCTAAAACTTGACTCGATTCGGCTCGTTTGCAGCCCTACTTGCACATATCTATTCATTGTTAAACCGTCAATTGATGCGAGATAAATACAACATGGCGTGACGTATTTTTTTTTACGTACTTTAGTACAAAGTATGTTAGTATGGGTACTGCGCGTGTGTTATCACTAATACAACCTCCGTGTTCCGTCCCAAAATCGATCTCCAAAATTACTATTAATGACTTTCGGAAAATTGTCTATATTTTTTAGGCTATGATGAATTATTTATGCAATACGGATCTTGTTTGATAGATCTTGCTTAGTTTTATTAAATAATTTTTTTAAAATTGTAAGAAGTATTATAAAAAATGAAATATAGATGATTTTATGAAAGGCGTGAGTAATGGTTTTGAATATCCATTTTAGGACGGAAGGAGTAATTATTTTGGAGAATAGCTTATTTCCGGACGGCCGAGCATCCGCACCGTCCATCCCGAGATCTAACGGCAGTTGAATCTCCAAATGGGCGGCACGGATATGCTCGGTGTGTAAACACCTTGTTTGCGGACCGTCCGCAAATAAGTTTTCCTCATTCTTTTGATGCATGTCTGCATTCAATTCGTGCAACAGTACTGGGCCAATTGGTCTCCCGAACGTCTAAGGCAAGGCAACCTAGTTAGCTAGCTTCACCAAACATTTCGGTGCCATAATCTTTTATGGACGTGGTCCGTCGGTGCATGGGTACTTCAATTAATTTTCATGCAGCTTTAAATTTCACATTTAAAAACTAAAGTTGAGGATGACTTTACGGCCAGGGACGGAATCAAGATTTTACCTTTATGGTGGCGAAAATATATATACTTAAAAAATTTAGTGGTGGTGAATCTGTATAATTCAGGAATAAATTTTTATTTTCTATATAATAACTACATTTTTTGAAAACCTTGTGGTGGCGGCCGCCACTACCTGTCCCCCTCTGGCTCCATCCTTGTTTACGACTACCACAAGGCAATTCTTGGATTCATTTATACTCGAAGAAAAGTAAACCATGCAGCAACTTAGGGGCTGTCTTAATCAACCCAAACATATTTCTGAGATCGATTTCATTATTGTGGACTTGGCCATCGCGGAACCATGAATTAAGATCGTCTTTTGGGATAGACCTGACTTGTCGATCTAAATTGTTCATTTT
>JAXBDA010002493.1:0-42131 GCA_036023075.1 Gaultheria prostrata
TTGCTTTTTCTTTTTTTTTCTTCTTTTTTTATTCTCTCTCTCTTGTCTCTCTCTTACTTTACCCCTATATAATATATTTTATTAAAAATAGGGAGGGTAATAGGGAGTGTTGTTGGAGTGTTGATAGAAAAAGTGTCAAGTTATAATAGATATATACACTGTACACTGTCTAATTTACCAACTCATTGTTGGGGTTGCTCTTAGTCACTGACGAATAATCCTTTGTTTTTTAGCATCCCCTACAGGCTACAGCCTCTCTAAATGGGCTCTAGACTCTATTTTACCAAGCCAAAACCCCCCATAGCAGCCTCAATTAAAGACTCAATAAACTACATTCATGAACAGTGTCTCCTTAAACAAGGCCTTATTTGTTGGTGCACTATTCACTCCCCATATCTTACTTTAATCTCTCTCTCTCTCTCTCTCAATAAATATTACTAGAAAGTAAGTAAAATAGAGAGTGTTGATAGAAAAAGTGTCAAACTATATAGATATGTGCACTGTATGCTACACAATTTGTCAACCTATTGTTGGGCTTGCTCTTAGTTATTTATGTATCTTTGTTGCATTCATTTGCGACATTTATGTTATGTAAATTGCCTTGTGTTTTTTTGTTGTTGTGTACTTTTAATTATTTGGCTATTGTGTTAATGAGTTAACGCACGATTGTACTAATATGTATGGAATTTGGACAAAATATTGTCATATATTTATTAGATATGTATTTACTTAATGACTACTTCATCTCTTAGGATTTTATAAAAATTTAATGATTTGCCTCTTCTTCGAAGTGTAATTAGGTATTGGGCCCGTTCCACCCGTTATCCAAATGAATATGAATATGGTGACTTTTATGTATTTCCAATTGGGTATATATAGGTACGGGTATAGAGGTGGGCGTGGAGTTTGGTGATTTGGTTTGGAAGGAGTACCCCCAATTCAAACCCGATCCGTTAATATTTTTATCCGAGATTAGTCGAGATGCGCGTAAATTGACCCATAAATTTGATTATTAAAAAAAAAGAAAAACCCACTTAATTGCTACTTCCGACTCAACCAACCCTTTAGGTGTGTTTGGTTGGCTGGAATGGAATAGAAATTCCAATGAAATTTTATTCCCATGTTTGATTTGCAAAAAATAGATGGAATACCAATTCTACATGGAATCATTATTCCTCTAAATAAGGGAATTACCATTCCAAAGAAAAACTTAAGAATTCTAATTCCATTTCCTTACCCAACTCAATATTTCACACCCCGATAGAAAAGGACAATCCCCTGATCGAAGAACCCTCTCTCTCTCTCATTCATCTGGTCTTGATTTCCACCGCCGTTGTGCCTCTTCCGCCACCGGCCCACCTCCATCTCCACTAGATCGGTATCTATCTCAATTTGAAGCTCATGCGGTGGCCCTCAAAGTCAGTTGTCCCATCTGAAGGTTGCCTCAATTTTACTTGCTTTTTGCTTCGGTACGATTATAGTATCATACATTACCATCCATGTAGTTAACTGTAGAATTTTTTTGATTTCGTTATTGATTATTCTGATCGGGCCTTAGATTCCGGTTCTAACTCCGGGTAGGAATGTCGGGGCAAAAACCTGTCGTTGCTAAAATCTGTTTTGCAGTCACCGACGAGCGAAGAAGCCGAGTCGTTGCAGAGCCAAACGACCGACGCTGTTTCGAAGAACCAAATATGAGAATGGTAATGGCTATTCCAATCCCAATTCCTCCAATTCCATTCCATTTTGAATTCCATTCCGGTTTACATTTCATTCCATCCAACCAAACATAACCTTAGTACTTCTCATGCAGTATCTTCTTTATTTCTTTTCCAAGTAATGTAAGTACCTGTTGCTAGTTACTAGCATCAGAATCCTTTGGTAGCTGTGAAGATTAGTATTGGAATTGATACCATAGGGCCCATTAGCATGCTTCCTTTTTTACTTTTCATTTTTGTATTATTGACTTTCGGTTGTTTGGCTGGAAAATTGAATATACATGATGGTTTATTGACAATATTAGAGAATAATAAATCAAAAAGTTCTTTCCAACCTACTCTTGATTTCTCTTCTCTAATATAAAAAAAAAAAATATTAGAGGAGAAGTCAAAAGTAGGTTGAGAAGAGCTTTTTGATTTATTATTCTTCATTTTTCATTAACAAAAATACTTACACAAAGTATTCTGCACATATCTCTCAAATATTACTCATTTACAAAATGCATTCTGCACATTTCTCCCAATTACTCTACCAAATTTATAATACATTCTAATTGTAATCTAAAAAGTCAAAAAAAAAAAAAAGTACGTTGAAATTGAACCTCCCAAACACTCCCTTAGAATCGCTTTTACCCCTTAATTCTTGCACCAATACTTGAGTACTAGTATCTGGCTACTTCTTATCTAATGAAGGCCATTCTTTCTATTACTAGTTCAAAATTAATCATTTGAAGTAACCAAAATAGAAAAAGCAAGAAAGCAAAAAAAAAAAAAAAAAATTCCCTATCTTTCTCATTCCATATTTTATTCCTGAATTACCTTCTGTTTAATTCCAAGATGCACACTGTCACTAAAGAAATGATTTATTGTTGTTCTCTAAAAAGGATTCGCACACCACCCATTTACCCATTGCCTTATAGTATAAAAGAAGAAAGCACTCATAAAAGTTAATTTTCTAGAAAAAGACTTTTGTTTCACTTGAATATTCAGATGGTCTGAAAATTTTACATGAGGCATTTTCTTACTAGTCAAAATCAAATCATTGGCTCAAATATTTAGTTGAAAAAAAATAGTTGTCCATATACAAAACTTCTTGTTATTTGATTGACTATTTATCTTGTCACCAAACATTTTATTCAAGAAAAAATGGTTAGCCACCAAACTATATCATCACATTAGGGTTATAAGTTAACGAATCAACACAGGCGAATTATTCAATTACATGGTTTGAAAATTTCTAGAGCTACGAAAATGTAACCATATTTGTTTAGCATGCGAGTCAATCTCAAACGAGTTTTAATAGTGTCGATCATGAACTGATCGTAAATGTGACTTTTACGTTGTAGAACAAAGCTTTCGGAGCTGCACTTCAAAAAGTTACACTGTAACTAGTGGAACGTGGGTTAAATGTGACTTTTCTATAAATTGGTTCAAATTCGGTTTCTTTACATGTCAAGTCGATCTCAAAGGAACTTTAAAATAACTAGTGGAACCTGGGTTAAACTCGAATAGCTTTCTTCATTTTGTTGTCTAATCATAAAGTATATACACTAAGTTATGAATTATGTAAAAATTGTAAACATTAAGGCACTTAAAAAGTTGGATTCTGAAGAAGCCACACCACTCATCAGTAGTATGTCCTTTCACCAATTTAGTATCAATCCGCTGCAGTCGAAATTCTTTTTGCCCTGCCTTTTTTGAAAACAATAGGCCACCAAGCCTTGATGGTGTGAAAGAATGCTTTATTTTATGAATGAGGAAAAGACAAAATTAAAACCAAATTAAGATTACATTAATTATGTCCCTAAGCAGACAAATGGAGTTTGATGGGACTTCTATTAGGGAACTCCAACCCTACCTTTGGTTGACTAACACAAATTAATTAAATATGTATAGCTTTAACTAGAGACATTGCAATGGTCACCGATGGAATCATGGATGGTTCTTGAAATTCTTGAAATTTACCATCAAATTTTGATCCTCTCATTTGATTTGATGATTTCTCAGTTGCTTATAATGAATTCTATCTTGATCTAATTTGTTAATTCATGTTGTTTATTTTGTAAGTCTTGAATAGTAAGTTACTACTTTTTATTTTAATCTGCAAAAAAAAATTTATATACCAAGAAGATAAAAATATCAAACCGGTACAATAGGGAGAGAAATGTAGTCTTTTGGGTCTTTTGTTAGTCTTTGATTCTTGGGATTGGATATTAGGGTTGTTTGTGTCTCTTTCATGTTCTTGAGACTTTGTCCCTATATATCTATTGGGTGTTTCAATTTGAGTTACGAGTATAGCCAGCTTTTTGTATTCTCTCCCCATTCATAGTGAATCCTCTCTCGCTTTTCGCCCGTGTAGACTTACCTCTAGAGTTTCGTGCTTGGGGGGAACTGCGTAAATCTTTGTGTCCTTGATTTTTGCTTATTGGTTTGTTTTGTCTTCTTCTTGGCTTATCATAACAAACTGGTATCAGAACTTAGAGTTTTTAATCCAAGGCTTTTGTTTTTCTCTGTTTTGGGTGGTCGTATCGATTACAATATGGCGGCTCGATCGGAGTTGAGAAGTTTGGAAGGTAAAGTAGAAGCGCCAGTCTATGGCT
Organism: Gaultheria prostrata; assembly: GCA_036023075.1. Classification (NCBI taxonomy): domain Eukaryota; kingdom Viridiplantae; phylum Streptophyta; class Magnoliopsida; order Ericales; family Ericaceae; genus Gaultheria; species Gaultheria prostrata. Next base: position 4,319 of record JAXBDA010002493.1, read on the forward strand.
CGTGGAGTTGCTTGTTTTGTTTGTTCAATAAGGATTATTCAAGATTTTGTTGGAGAAGGAGTAGATGATGTGCTTCGAGGTGTTGGGGAGGAGACTATGTTTGTATTTGAAGCAGTGCCTTTATGTGATTCGTATGAAGGGGTATGCCCATTAAAGACTATTTTTATGACTATTTTTATGAGTTAAATCAAATTATTTTGGTTAGGCTCCTTTTGGATACTATTATAGAGATTGTTATGAAGCGCTTCATATTGGGTATCGCCGTGGAGATTTGGGTCGGTTTTAACTATTTGGTGTATGCGGATTTTGCAGATTAACTCTATAGGGAGTTTGAGCAAGTATATTGCATCAGTAATGGATGCATTGGGAGGACGGTGCCCGTTTGAAAACTGTTGGCTGTTTGGTCCATTAACTCTGTGGTGGAGTTTGGTGTTTAGCTCTGATGGAGCTTGAGTGGATCCTTTGCTTGCATCCTTGAGGGATGTGTTGGGTGGGTGGTGCCTGATTGAAGATGGAGACTTAATTTGGAGGCATGCGCGGCTAGGTTTGCTGAGTCGCGTTTGCAAGGTCAAACAGTCGTGCTTGAGTCTTGTTCGTTCTTGCCATTGGTGATCGCCCTGTGGGGGGGCTGCCTTGTGAGGGGTGTTTGGAGAAGAATGGTGTGGTGAGAGGATTGCTCTATGGTGAGCGACCAAGACACGATGGCTATGCATCTTAGGGTTTTAAACCTAATTTTCTATACTTTCTTATAAATAGGGGTTCGGGGGGGGGGCTGCTGCTAGGGTTTGTCCCTTTTGGGTCCTTTGTTAGTCTATAATTCTTGGATTAGGGTTTTTTTGTGTCTCTTTCGTGTTCTTGAGATTTTATCCCTAGATATCTGTTGGGTGTTTCAATTAGAGTTACGGGTATAGCCGACTCTTTGTATTCTCTCCCCGTTCATAGTGAATCATCTCTCGCTCTTCGCCCTTGGATGTACCTCTAGAACTTCGTGCTTATGAGGGAACCACATAAATCTTTGTGTCTTTGATTTTTGCTTGTCGGTTTGTTTTTCCTCTTCTTCGTGGCCTATCATAACAAAACAAACAAACAAAAAATAAAAATAGTACTAGTTGTCAAGATGCTAACTATAACACCCCTGAAAATAAAAAACATTCCTAAAAAGGCGAAAATGACACTGAAGCTAGCCGCCGAAATCGCGGTTCCAATCCAAGAACAGTTACAACCTTGGAACACATATCAGCCTGAGCTTCACCACTGTTATCCATCCCAGGGACTTAAAAAAGAGAGGAGTCCAAAAAATTTTGTTTGGTCATTTGCCAAATTTTGCCAATTTTGCCCTCCAATTGGAAATTGCCCCATTGGTTTTCTTGTAATTATGCCACAATGCTATGCCCTTTTGGTCTTTTGGCTATTTATGAGCTAAATTACGCATTTGAGTCCCTGGAGGTTGTTGCTTTACGGATTTGAGTCCCTAGAGTTTGTTGCTTACGCATTTGAGCCCCTAGAATTTGTAAACCAAAATACACACGGGCATCACAGTCGTGCAACGCACGAGGCCGTTAAACTAGTCAGTTAAGAAGAGAACCACGCCACAGTAGGGACAAAATAAAACCATTTAGCAATTCTCAACCATTGGATTGAATGAATCTAACCATCCACTAAAAATTTCTTTCCCTGAACCCCACACCTGCCTCTCTTGAATAAGTAGATAATTTTTTTTTTTGATCGGCTGTATAATAGATAATTTACAATCGACGAGAAAATTTTGGGTGGAAATAGGGTATCGCATATATGGTGTCCGAGTGCGTATATCGACCATCTAAAAATGTTTTGGACGGCCCAAATTTCTCCCTCCCTCTCTTCTCTTTTTCTCTCTAAAACCTGGACCTTCCAAAATACTTTTGAACGGCCGAGATGTGTGTTGGGTACCGTACCACCACGTAGTACCCATCACCCAAAATTTTACATTAGATTGGTATGCCAAATGTTTGTTGTCCTATTCTTTTTTTTTTTTTTTTGAACAGAAAGACATTTTCATTCATAAACTATAAATCCGAAAGGAGGATCCGACTTAACTCAGCTGTGATCAAAGATACCCAGTTCTGAGGAAGTAATCCAGAAGTGAAAGAAGCTACCCAATGGGCAGTACTATTAACAGATCGCGGGATCCCCGAAACAAGCAAGTTTAACTCTCTAACCAAAGCCCTAACATTGGAGTAATATTTAGACTAGCATCATAGGGAACGAACGCACCAACCGTAGTTTGATAAATTTTCAGTTAGTCCAAGGTCAAATAAATAAGATTATAGTAGTGTGTGTGTGTGTTCTTTTTTTAATTTTAAACAAGGGAGGAAAAAAGGCAACTTGTGTTAACGCAAACTCATACTTTCTCTTGCTTAGTGCCAGTGGCTTTAATTTATTCTCCAAGTGAGTCAGCTCATCTTCGATCCTAAAAGAAGAACGATGGTCTAGCTAGCCCGATATTTTTTTATCGATAACTCAGGGGTTCGGATCAATTTACGCACATCTCGACTAATTTTGAGGGCCAACTGCTTTGGAATATTTCAAATGAAGCCAACTGCAGTGGAATATTTCTCCCACCTCCATAAATACCAAGACAGCCCAAGTGGCTTTCTCCAAGTGATTGAGCTCAATCAAAATCCAAAGAACAACGAAATGCCTCTCTATTCACACATTCTTTCATAAACAAAGTCTTCTTTCTCATCCATCAAATTTTACCCCCACCAGTTTCTGTAAACGTATATAACCAAGATATAAATACAGATATAGATACAGATACCACTTCAGTCATTTTTCACATTCAAAACAGCAGGGGAAATACAGATTCGAGCTTGTACAGATCGAGTTTCTCGTTATCTTCTTCGCCAATTTGTCATAGCATCTGTGGTATTTAAGGTATGTTGGTCCTCATTAAATGCTGCATAACAATCATGCAGTGTCAGGAACCGGGGTATGTAGTGAGCAATCACGGCTGTCCGTTCTGCAAATCAACGGTCCGGATTATCTTCGCATTATCCTCCCGTACAGATAAGTATTTTACATGTAGAATAATTTGGACCGTTGATTGCCGAATGGACAAACGTGATTGCTTACTACACGCCTACCCCCGGATCCGCAGTGTCATGTAGACTGTTGTAGTTGGTGTTGTGGCAGGTTGTTGTGTCCATAGCATTATTGTTTGATTTTTGGTATGGTTTTTGGTACTATAATCAAGTATGGTTCTTACCTCGAATACTTAATTTGACCTTGTCGGATTATGTATCATATGATAAATTTTCATAGCCCTCAGATTGAAATATCAAATGTGAAGAATTCAGAAGAAATTTTGATTGTTAACATTCATTTTGTTTACTGTCAATGTTTGGCCCTGCAGGATTCAATTCAATTAACAATTTAACATGAGAATTTCGTTCTCTGCCTGCAAACAAGCACAGCCTCTGGTGAGTTTTCCAGGTAGGCTACATATGGATCCCTTCTTCCCTTGGCGTCGGAAGGAGAAGGTGGTGTTGGTGATGGGAGCCACCGGCACAGGAAAATCAAAACTCTCCCTCGACTTAGCGAATCGATTCCCGGCTGAGATTGTCAACTCGGATAAAATACAAGTTTACAAAGGTCTTGACATCGTCACCAATAAAGTTACTCAAGAGGAGTGTCACGGAGTACCACATCACTTGCTAGGGTTAGTGGATCCTAATGTGGACTTCACGGCCTTCGATTTTTGCCATCACGCTTCGCTCGCCGTTGAATCCATCTTGAGGCGGGATCGGCTTCCGATCATCGCTGGTGGGTCGAATTCGTTCATCAAGGCTCTATTGAACGATGACATGGAGTTCCAATCCAAGTACGAATGTTGTCTTTTGTGGGTGGATGTATCTTTACCGGTTCTGCATTCGTTTGTCTCAAAAAGGGTCGATCAGATGACAGAGGCTGGTTTAGTAGACGAAGTTAGAGGAATTTTTGAATCAAGTGCTGATTATACTCACGGGATTAGGCGTGCTATCGGAGTGCCTGAAATGGATTGGTTTCTACGAAATGAATCAAATGTTGACGATGAGACCAAAGATACGCTACTCAAGGAAGCGATCGAGAAAATCAAGTCCAACACTCGCACATTGGCTTGTCGCCAATTGCAAAACATTTTGAGGCTCCAAAATCAATTGGAGTGGAAAATGCACCGCCTCGACGCCACCGAAGCTTTCTTGAAGCGCGGGGCTGATGCAGAAGAGGCGTGGGAGAAGCTCGTGGCCAAGCCGAGCAGCGCAATCGTGGACCATTTCCTCTGCAAAAAAGATTTCACGACAGCCATCACCGCCCCAACCACCATCTCCGCGGCGGCCGTCATCGGGGCATCTCCCGCCCCTGCCATCGCCGCCGCGACTCACTAATAGGGCACCCCACCCAAAATTTTTACAGTCAATAAGTATGTTGAGACGCCACGTGGCAAACAGACAAGTACCTACATTTGGACGGCCGTACAGATGGAATCATTTTAGAAATCCGTGCTGGGCTGCTATATTTATACACCTATATATATAGGTCCAAGTGGCACGCGCCTATTTTTGGTACCGGTAATCCTACAGGGACAGACGAGAATGTGCAGACGACGTACCGACGGCACCGGCGACGGCCGTGTGGGTCCCAAACGGCCAATCCGAGCCGTTCATCGTGCTCGGAATCAAAATCTGAGTGAGTCTACGCGGGAATCGAGGCCATCGGAAGGTTGTAAGTGCTTGATCTAAAATCACCCCATTTCGAGCAAATCTCGAATTTTGATTCTGAGCACGATGAACGGCTCGGATTGGCCGTTTGGGACCCACACGGCCGTCGCCGGTGCCGTCGGTACGTCGTCTGTACATTATCGTCTGTCCCCATAGCAAGGTCCTTTTGGTACTTTGTAGTGCGGGTGCATGGTGGGTTCTGTGAGGTCCCACCAAACTTTGTGCAATTCTCCAATAAACCAGCTGGGGCCTACCTTTGTGGACCCATCTTTTGTGACTCCTTCTGAGAGTGAGAGAGAGAGAGAGAGAGAGAGAGTGCCGTTTTTTTTTTCTTTTTTTTTTTTTCAGTGTGATATCTTTTCACATGAGCTGTATTATTCTGAGTTTATGGTATATATTTGCATACATACGGCTCTATGCTATTTGCACGTTTAATTGAAGCAAAAATATTCTTTTCACTTAAGGGATCGCCAGAAAATGTAGTACTAATTTGTGCCACTATGTACAATATTCAGCTAGAATCGAGGATCGTGTAGTGCGGTGCCGCACTACAGAGTTGTTGTGCGACATTCGAGCTGTCAACGGCTCAGATTTTATCTCGGCACTTGTACAAGTACGATTGGAGCTGTTCATTGCCGCTATGAAATCTGAGTCGTTGGTTATCGAGATCAACGGCTTGTGTGTCGTACTACAGGATTCCCGGATCCCAACTATTTATAGGTTGGTCGAACCCATATATTTGGTTTGCCTCGTCGAGTAAGTAATTCTTGCTAAAACATTGTATAGATATCGCTTGTCTCATGATAAGGACCTCAAAATTTATCTTCACAATTAGAATCTTTAAATTTCTCTTTTAGAAAAATGAGGTACGTTCATGAAAGCATTGCTGCTTGGGGTTTGGTTTAGTCAAGTAGGCATGAAGTGTTTGTCTTTTAAGAGGTCGCACGTTCGATCCGCACGGAAATCAATTATTCCAAACCTAGCTTTAGAGTTCCGAAATTAGTCGATACGCATACGAACCGGCGTGGACATCCGGTAATAAAGCCTCAATGTTTTAGTATCATACTAGGAACTTCAAGTTGCCTTTCCTAAATGAAATTGGCAAGAAATGAATAAACCTGAGGTATGGTCATGCAGACAGGGGGATTAATTATTCGATGCTCTATGAGCATTGCTCCACATGGGTACTTCACTGCATATTTAGGTTCCGTTCCACTAACTCAAAAAACTAAAAGCCAGCTTATTGCGTTTTTCGAGACATGTCATCCCCTCCCAATACATCACATAAAAAATCACAAAAAGCTAACTCGTATTTCGAGCTCTCACATATAAAAGCTAAAAAGCCAAAAAGTCAAAAAAACCAAGTTAGTGGCATACCCCTTTAATATGTGAGCTCCACACACTTTGACGTAGACATCATACAAAGAATCCTGCTAGGGGTACATCTCTTTTGTGTACACCAAATGTACACCACTTTCGTGGGACTATTTTGGGATACCATACAAATGACCAGAGTCGTTCAATATTCTTAAAATACTTTTTTAAGGGCCACCATAAAAAAATTAGCTCATTTTAACATCAGTAAAGCCTTGATCGAATATTTGTCCAATTTCCTATCAGTAAATTGGGCATAGAATCGATCGAGTCTTACCGATGTTGAAATGAGCTAATTTGTAATATTGGCCCTTTAAAAAGTATTTTAAGAATATTGAGCGATTCCGATCATTTATGTAAAATCCCGAAATAAGTCTCACAGAAGCGATGTACATTTGACATACACAAAAGTGTTGTACCCATAGAATTTTCCCTAATACAAATGTATGGTTCAGACACGTTCCAAGACCACGGAATCGCTTTTCCATCACCGAAGATTCTCAATTATTATCTGTACGGTCTCAAGGGGACCCACAATGCAAAAACGATATGCTTCTACGGACATTTGATGTTGAATAGACGGCTGTGATTTGAGCTACCTAATTAAGTATTATTCCCCGTGTGTGCGCCTAAACTGAAATGTCAACCTCGGAATCAATCAAAGCCGAAAAACGGATCGGTTGTCCCAGTGGGGGACCCAACCAGGCAGGAAACCTTGTCGTCCTCTCTCTGGCCCCATGATTCCGGGGACGTGGTGAGCTCACCCTCACTCACAAGAAAAACTTGGATGCTGGTTGGCAGACCCGGTCCTGAGCTAAAGTGAGCGTTGTGATCGATTTAGGATCTTAAAAATTACGAATTTCAAGGATCCCTATGTTTTAGTACATCTAGATATCTTTTGTAATAAAAAAGTAGTATATAAATCGTTTTAGGATTATTTATCATTGAAGAATAATAGTATTTGTTTTTGGAATGTAATTTACCTACTTACGTTTCACTCATTGAAATTTTGAAAAAGGTCGCCTTTTGTTTTTCGCTTTAAGCCTCCAAAAAATCAGGGCCGGCTCTGCTGGTTGGGGCGTTATCCAGCGAGTATCTTTGTCGTCCAAAAGTACTTTGGATTATCCGGATTTTAGAGAGAGAGAAAGTGAGGAATGGAGGGAGAAATCTGGGCCGTCCTAAATATGCAAGATTTCTTTTCAAAAGATCGATTATTGTCTGGCAATTTCCAAACAAATATCATTGACTTATGTGAATGTCGATTTCAATCAATATGATTCTTACATGCATTATCTGTTTGATAAACCTTACAAGGTGAATAAATTTGAGTCTTTTTTATAACTTGGGTTGTCCAGACCAGCACACCTCGGCTACTATCACAATATCTATATAATTTGAGTGGTATTAGTTGGTACTAAATGAGTGAATCTACAAATTGCCTTCCAAAACAAACAATTTGTTTTCATTTTTTGACCTATTTTCGGTTTTATTCAAAAAAAATTGAGTTTCAATCATAACTTTTTACTTTTTCGATTCCTTTTGTCGTGACTAACCAATAATATAAAAAAACTTGACACGAAACTAACTAACGCAAAAAAAAAAATCAAATAAAAATGAAAAATAAGTAACTTTAATTTTAGGCCAAAATAGCAGTAATTATACTTGTTAGGCCATTTTCAGACTAGTATCATTTGATTGTGTGAAGTTTTATGATTTTGAATTCACAAACTATTTGATGAGCCTTACAAAATAATCGAATCAGCTTATCAGCTTACAAGAATCACAAAAAACCAATACTCTGCATTTAATACATAATCAGGGGCGGACCATGCAGGCGAGGAGGGCGTTTGACGTCTGCACTTACTATTTTTTAATACTCTTTAGAAATTTTTCATAAAATAACTGAAGAGTGATACCCACAAGCCTGGTCAAACTCATAATCCTGCATCCACCACTGTGCACAACACCCTTCGATTCCAACTAAACTATACAATAGCATGATGATCAAGAGTTCTCTTTATCGCGCTCACCTCTCAATATTGGAAAGGCATGTGGGTCCACATTAGAAGCTTTCCTTGTTTATAAGCTCGATTGATCGATCACTTTGTAGAATTTCGTGCATGTTTAGTCAAAATCAAATCGAACTTTAGTGAAAGTAGCTTAATCTTGGCTTTGCATCCCATATACAAAAAAGGAGAGAATGATTTCCATGCTTTCTTGGTGTCTTTTCACATCCTTTGATACTTAGAATATTGGTGGGAAGAATTGCAAGGAAAAAAAGCAGAAGGGAAAGGAATGTATTCTTTGCATAAAAGATCGATCGTTCGTTAAAAAAAACAAATTTATTAAAGATAAGGTTAATGATATATTATATTACATCCTGTTTTTATTAGATTGATAAATTTTCATAGGCCTTTTGGATTGAAATAGTGCACAAAGACACACGAAAGCACTAGTCATGGGATGTGTGGAGCGGGCTTTTTTTTTAATCTTTGAAAACAAATTACAAAGATTAAAAGAATTCTAAGCACAAGACATCAAGCTGGAGCAAGAGTATATCCCAGAAGAAGGCACTACCTCACTCTGACAATCAACTACCAACTGCCGCCACGACCCAAACGGAGAAAATGACAACCAAAGGTTGGCAAGAAACCAACCGAAACAAAAACCCAAAAAGAAATCTCACTGTGAAAACCCAAAGCAAGGCAAAAGCACCCAAAAAGACACCTAATTAAGGATCAAACATCGAGTTGAGGAGCCTGAGCTTTTTCCCTTTCGTCATCTTCGGCTTTCATAATCATGATTTTGCGAATAACTTCCCCATTATCACCCATATAATCGAGGCTCGTGATCTTGTTTACTGTCCAAACAGCCTGAGCCTCATTAAGCGTAATTCCTGCTATGACCCACCTTTATCAACTAATGAGAGATTACGTCAGTCACATATATTTTTCTGCATGTAACATTATTAGACCAGAGCATCTGCTAGCCATGATATAATGTATGGTGCCTGTGGAGTACTGATTCGTGAAATAATTAAGGAAATAAATGAATGGAAATTGCACATGAGATAATTGCAACGTGACAAACAAAAATGATAGGAACACAATTCGGATACAACACCGAACACATATGATATTTTCCATTCCTTTATATCTAATTTTCCTGCCGAAAGATGTATAGCATCACATATTCATTTCACGAGTCATAAATCCCACCCCTAAAAAATAAAAAGACGAATGGAGATTGTACTTGAAGAAAATGGATGTTGCGAGTTCAAAGCATGGCACACAGATGACCGAAACCAGTGAATGTTATTTTCACTCTGATTGGTGAAAATTGTGTACGGTCCACGCGATCAATATGTATTTTTTTTATTAATAATTGGGTTAGTTTGTGGTGGGAGCCTTGCTTTTTCCAACAATCAGAATAAGGGTGACGTTCACCCTCACTTGATGAAGGGGGTGTTTGGGCGCCTGATTCTTGGCTTTTTGCATTCTCGTTTTCACGTTCTGGCTGTTTGGGCGTCTTTGATGAAAACTCATTCTTCCAAAACGAGTTCACCATTTTTCACTTTCCGAAACAAAAGCCAAAAGTAGCTCCTGGCCTCCCTTTTGATTTCTACTTCTCATTTTCCTTTCCCTTCAATTTCTGCCTCCCATTCCTACCCCTCTCCATATCCTCTACACCTTTGAGATCCCCTTTTTTACACCGGACAAATACAAAGGAGAGGAGAGGAAAAGCCAGAAAAGAGTCAACTGCGATCTCCACACCGGTTCAGATTTGCACATCATCGTTGATTGTTGATATTTTATGTTAAGATCTTCACCTCACTGCTCTATACAGATTTTTACCTTGCTGCTCAGTTCAAATTTTCTGCGGTTTTTATTTTGTTTAGAAACGTGGGTTGTGCTATTCACTGATGATGTGGAAGGAGGAGAGTCTATGATTCTTTTGTGGTCTCACATGCAATTTTGAAAGACTTTGTTGATGTTTAGGGGAGGGGCGATATTTCCAAAGTGAGGCCGAGGTTGAATTTCTTTTGTTAGGGTGAAGGTTGAATCTTTGGTGCACCAACGTACAGTTCATTTTATGGATAAAAGTAATTGAAATTTGGAATGTTTATTTTTACGTAATGTTTGCTTTGTTGGTTGTTTTCGGTCATTGTATAATATTTTTTTATATGTGTAATATTTGGTTATGTATATATGCTTTTATAATTTGTGTAATCTTGATAATTGTATTTTTTGGACCAACTTTTTTTATTTTATGGAACTACTTCCATTTTACATAATTCGTATTATGTATGGGAGAATTTCAATTACCCAAAACAAAAAAAGGAAGATAAAAAAGAATAGTTCCAAAAATTAAAATTTTCAAAATACTGCTTGTGTTTACAAAAGTATTTTCCAATATGACTTTAAAAAATTTGATAAAAACAATATTCGTACGCATTTTTAATACCATAATTAATAAACAAGGGCAAAATGGTAAACAATTCATCCATAACTCGTTTTCATCATTATTCTCCCAAACACTACCAATGTTGCAAAATGCATTCTGCATATTTCTCTCAAACACTCATCACAGATTCAAAACACATTCTGATCATAATTCAAAAAATTAAAAAGCCAAAAAGCTAAAAATGAAAAGTTGAAAAGTAGGCTATCAAACACCCCGAAGCCTTGTATCATTTTCTTCTTATCCTTTTGTATGGTGGAAAAGCTAAAGTTGAATAAGATAGGATGCTCCAATCTACCTTGATGAAGCCTAGCAGGCTAGCACGCTAGCATCACCATTCATCAAATTATCGAGGAATGGTCTATTGAGGCACAAAAAGTCTAGGTATCCAAAAATGGGTACTCAGAAACTACTCAGAATTTGAATTTCAACGGTCCAGATTGAAATTCAAATTCTGAATATCCATTCTGTGTATGTAGCAGTGCTCATTTCTGTCAATCACTATCTTTCACATGATCGAACATCATTGAGCAATGCATCTCAGTCGATTTTCGGAATTTCGATCATCAATGAATCTTGTCCTACGGCAAGTTGTGTACCACCATAATGACAGTCTGCGTACATAGTGGTGCAACATGGTGGTACGTAGGAATCGATCGAGACATTTTAATGTGCACCATACCTTTGACAATCCATAACTTGCTTTTAAATTTTGATGTCAGGATGTTCGGTTAGCTTTTGTGTGTCTCGACTAATCTCCTTCTCCCTCTCCGAATTAACATATCCTTGTGACATTGAGAGCGAAGATGTCTTAATCACTCCTAGTGTGTGAGCTTCCAACCTTAAATTCCAAAAGAATCTGAAAGTTGTTCCATCATTGTACGATATTTTAACCTTTCCTTTTCAGCAAGTCCTTGTACACTTTTCATACACGGAACTGAAGAAGCTTCGCAGGATTTCTTCATTTGATTTGTCCTTGATTGTTTTTTATTTTCTTCGATAAGTGCAAAGATCTTATAAAGACTCAAGTAAATGAATCACAAATTGAGGGACATTATCCCAGTTACATCCCAACTGAAAAACACATAAAAAAGAAGTAGTAAAACATAAGCTAAACACTCAACCTATACAGATCTTAAAATCCTATGTGTCAAACTCAATGGCGACGCTAGCATAGGGAGAGTGGGGTCAGCCGAACCCACGACATAGAGATTTCTTCATTTGATTTGTCCTTCTTTTTTTATAAGTGCAAAGATTTTATAAAGACTCAACTAAATGAATCACCAGTTTAAAAAAAAAAAAACACTAAATGAATCACAAATTAAGGGAGGGACATTATCCTAGTTACATCACAACTGAAAAGCACAGCATAAAGAAGCAAAACATAAACTAAACAATCCATCTAGTACGGATGACTTTAATCTTGTTTGGTTTGGGTCTTGAGACTTAAATTTAAATTTTTTTTATTCATATTTTCCTTTAATCATTATATCCATGTTTACAATCATTACCCCTATATTTTTAATTATTTCTCTCTTTATCTCTCTTCAATCATTGCCCTATATTTCCAATTATTATTCTTATTTCTCTCTCTACTCAAAACCCAAAATCCAAAACCGAACAAAGCCGAAAAATTACCCTTCAAGGGCCTATGCGAACAACGCCTTTGTTCTTAAGGGTAGCCTTCAAATTCCTTTTAGAGCTGAGGAAATCCCTGACAGCCGTATGAATACCTTGAGAAACTTGATGAAGTGCAAAGGTTCATTTATAATTATTGATTTATAAACAAAAAGTATGACTATTGACATACCTATCAATGCCGGGTCAAACTTATTTTTTGCATATACATACCACTCTGCGGGTCCTACAAGATGAGCGGTTCAGATCATTGCGACGAGATATCGGTGGGGCCTGCAAAAGTGGCTTCCGTAAACCGCTCATTTGAGGCTGCGCCGTGAAAAAGTTTTCCTCTATACGACATACTACAAGAGAAAGAAAACAGAGCAAAAGAAGATGAGTCTTTGGTGCCTTAAATGGGAGAAAACACTTGGTTTTTGTTGGGTACTGTGAAGTCTGATTCGGTATTAGATTGTCAATTTATTGACTATGTACGAAAATATTACACTGTAATTACTAAGCGTTCAACACGAGTTGTGCACTTTATCTTCGATACATATTGTAAGAACTGAAGTGAGCTATGAATGTACTCAGCTACGTACACAATATGAGAAACTCGTCAGATTTTTGTGTGTCTCTTCTCTTTGCGTTCTTTACTTTGAACTTTCATCACGCTGATATATTGCTTGTTTGTTGATTTGGTCGTTTTCTCAACAATTTTCAACTAAAAAAGCAATTCTCATGGAAAAGAAAGGATATTGGTAATTAAGGACTGCTTATTGGCTGGGTGGTTTCATGTTATTTGTATATATTATCCTCATGAAAATGTTGTGATTGAATTAAATTCTCTAATCCAAGAATGTTTAAATACTTAATTAATTCTTCCATGCTTATCGGAATATATATCACCATATAAGAAAGTTCTTTTAAGATGTATTGAAGTAACTTCCTCAAAAGGAACAGAAAAAAAGCCATTCATTTATCATGATAGCTAGTATTATTCTTTTTGAAGATAATAATCAATATTACATAGTGCTCCGGTGACAAATCGACGGGTCAATAGTCTTTACTTTTTTATTTAATCTTTCAAAGGGTAACTTTCATTTAAGGGTTCGGCAACAACTAAATCACGATTGCAACCGCAAAATAATGAAAAAATTGTTATTAGTATTTTGTATAAACAAAATGCAAAAACTAGTTTCTTGTGTTTCATGATGAACTTTCATTGATTCTCATGCTTTAAGTTGATTTACCTCTATCAATAAAAAGCAAAACAATTTATGCCACATTGAATCGGGAAAAAAAAACGGGTGTTAATTTTTTTGGCGTTTTCCGGTTTAAGTCAAGCCTTTTGGAGTCTGTAATTAACTTAATTTTCATTTGGGGTTTGAGAGGTAGAGTCCTAAGTGTTTGAGTCAAGACACTCCTCTCAAGTGATTTCAAGCTTCGTTGTCAAATTGATGCTGCACCAAGTATTTTGAGGCCTTTCCGGGAAGGTATAATCATGCATTGAACATTTGCATTTAGGTTCTTAATTTGGGCTTTCAAAGTCATGATTTAAGTTACCTTTTTGAATCCTAGGTGTGCATTAGTTCATGCTTGAATCTTCATGATTTTGGTCAAGGCATTAAGCTTTTAGTGTTTTGCGTTTCTGTGCATCTGCAGACGCTTGTTTTTTAAAGTCATCTTTGTACACGTGTTTTAATCTTGGTCATTCAGATCTTTTTTAAAGCATTACCAAGTGTCTGCAAACGCGTGTTATTGGACAGCCCCCTTGTGCCACTTGTTTTTATCCTATTGGAGCGTTTCTTTGCGTCTGCCAACTCTTTTAAAAGGCCATGTGTCATATTTTAAGAGGTTAAAGTGGTCGTCCTATTCACCCCTTCTAGGACTTGCTGTGTTTTGCATAATTTTAAAGGGAAAGCAAATCACAAGCATCAAGTTATTAAGTTTAAATTAATTTATTGCCTAGCGAAGACTAGAGATGAGGAGAACCAAGGGCTTGTAGCCCAGCGGTTATTTCCTGCTTCTCCCAGTAGGGAGATCAGGGTTCGAGCCTCGGCAGAGGCGTTTGGGGTTTAGATCTATGGATAGCTTCTAGACCCCTTCTGAACTAACCCACTAATTCCCCTGCTAACCCTCCACTGATATATATCGAATGAGAAAAAAGAAAGAAAGACTAGAGACGAGGAAGCAGTAGATGCAAATTCACCTCTTATATAGTCTTTTTATATATTTAAAAGTTTTTATGGTCCTATTTATATACTTGTAAATTGTTGTTCATTATAAACAATTTGTTTTTGCTTTTCTCTAAAAGAAATTAACAAGTTAAAGGTTATGGCAATTGTCAAAGCAGTTTTTAGCTTTTGCATGCAAGATAAATAAATTTATTGTACAACTTATCAAAGATACTCCTTGCTTTGGGAATAAAGCTGAAGCTGATTCTACAACATGCATAGCCAATACAGAGTGACCAGGATCAAGACCTTTGGACTGTTATGGCCGAAAGATGAATGTGGACCCAATGTGATATTGCATCTAGATAGAACCCTTTTTGAGCAAAGGAAACATATAATATATTCAAATAAGAAAGGTTATACAACGAAAAAGCCCAACAGAAATACAACTGAAACAACAAAAACTAGCGACAGTAGTGAAAAATTAACGAGTCCACTCAAGATCGGGTTTACATGTATAGGTAGATTCGCACCAAGCTGAAATACCGGTTCTATCGTCACCGTTGTCATCACTATGACCTCTGTCGAACCCGACCGCCACCGCATTCTACCGATACCGTTGGGACTGGAGCTCAAGATCCACTACAGATTGCTGGTGGTCAGTCCAAAATGTGTCTGTGGTGAATGGGGAGATCGAGCTCAATCTAGATAGAACCCAATGTGGAACAAATTGGACCTGTCTCTCCAACTGACATCCAACAGGGCCCAATAGCATAGGATTGCAGTTTCCCTTCTTTCTCTGGTGGACCTTGGCTCTGAAAGCCCATAACCATGACAAAGCCCAACATAAGGCGCACTTTGATAAAGCTACACAACAGGAGGATGCAACAAAAGTAGGGCCTGAAGAACCAAGGACCACAATTTGTCCTACACACATTATCACAATTAGTGAGCCAGTCTGCATATGGTTTGTCTCTTCTTCTTCAGTCTGACAATGGTGTCTGAAATCCCAAATGAGCTTGCAAATTTTTTTGGGTAGCTAATGGGTACCACGGCCGAGCCAACGTGGTATCCGAACGTTACATCTGGACCGTCTAAAAGTGTATTGGACAGCCGAGATTAAAACATTCTCTCTCCTCTTTCTCTCTCCAAGTCCGGACTGCCCAAAACCAAAATGGACGGCCTAGATGCGTCGAGAGGGTACCATGTGGTATCCTTCCGGCACTGGAAAATTGCTCACCGGTATGATCAACAATGAGAAATATCAGTATTATTTCAAGCCATTGTTAGTCGAGTTAGTCTAGTACAATACCAATACTTAGGTTCTGAAGGTTTTGGGTTCGAGCTAATGAAACAGTATTAATATCCGTTGTAGTAATCTAACTTAATTAACATATAACATCCTATCGTCCGAAAAAAAAAAAAAACAAAGTTCTTGAAGTAGTTATCGAGTCTGAAATGCGAAATAACCTCACTGAATATAAAAAACAAAAATACTCCATATTTATTAATTAGTCCACCTTTAAACCCATAAACAAGTGGAGTGTAAGATTGATGACGACCATGCTACCTGCGTGGCAAGACACCTCGTCGGTCAAATATGGGCCGAGGTGGGGGAGTACAAGAAAAATAAAGTTACTAAAGCATGACCACCTTGGTCATGAGGGTTTCTATATGACTAAGGACTCATTCCCATAAGTATCCCTCCTACGGTATACATCTCTAAATGTCCCAAAGGAATAGGACAATCTTTGCTCTATGGCCGGGAATCGGGATCGTCAAGTAGTGTTAGGAATGTTTTTCGTGCATCGAACGATTCCAAATACAAATGTATTTGGAGTTGCATGTATTAAAAAATTGTGTTTTTAAATTTTTTGTTGTCAAAAATATTGGCCCTTGTAAAATTAATCAGGATCCCTAAGATTGAGAGATCTAGTCCTATATAAGCAGTGGCGACTCCAGGAGTTTGGAAGCGTGAGATCATTCATAAATATCAAATACTTTAAACAATCATAAATCAAAGAAAAACATTACTCTAATGGCGACTAAAAATCTTATTCCAACAAAAATTACATTTAAAGCTTAACCTAGCGAGACGGATCAATCACTTTTTTTAAAAAAGAACAAAACGAATGACTAGGATTCAAACAAGACACACAAACAAACAACTTTTTTCCCGTGGGGTCGGTTGACCCCACTCAACATAGCCTGGTGTTGCAAGTGTATATAAGGCCTCTCCCTTCTGGTGCTATACCAAATGGATCTATCAACCTCCAAGTAGGGATGGCAATTTCCTCCGACCCGTTCAAATCCGATCAGGTCCCCGATTCGAATGGATCGGCGTTTTGGAGATCTGTTCGGGGATTGGAGCGGATTTGGGGATTTTTTAAAAAAGATTTCGGGGATCGGATCGGAGGCGGGGATAGGCGTATCCCCGCTTCGAATCCGATCCAATCCGTCCCCAAATACCCGTTTCTATATATATATACATTACATATAAAGAAAAAATAATAAAGAAACAACTGTTACCCACTCTCTCTCTTGTCCAATATCTTCTTCTCCCCTCTTTTTTTATTGAACGGCGATCTTCTTCCCTCTTTGAAAGTTGCCCCCATATCGACCTCTCCTCCCTCTTCCAGTGGTCCAGTACAACATCCACCTTTTATGGTGTCGATTCGGTTCTGGCCAGTCCTTCTGGCGGAGGTTATCGCGGTTCAGGTTGTGGTTACCTCTCTCTACCAGCAGTTCAATTATTGTCCCACATTGCTTATGAGAGGACTGGGTGATCATTTAATATATGATGGGACCTCTCCACTCATTGTCAATTGATTTTGAGTTGGATGTTTCCACATCTTGTAACAGGTTGAGGACTGCTTCGGCTTCAGGTTGAGGACTGTAGGTCATATATTTCTTGATTTCCAACTCTGATCTTCGGATTTTTTCTATTTTTGCATTTTTTTAATCCAGAGTTAATTAGTAAGATCAAAAAAGAAATCAAAGAATTTCTCCGAATCAATCCCCGTTTGGATACCCGTTCCCCATTTGGGGCTGGGATAGAGGGGAGAAAATAATCCCCATTGGGGATCGGAGCGGGGACGGGGACTGGGACTGGGAAGGGATTCGGGGATCGGAGGAGGGGATAGTAGTCTCCAGCCCCGATCCGTCCCCATTGCCAACCCTACCTCCAAGATACAATACTGTATTATTATACTATAGATTAGGTGGTCGAAGGAGCCCAAAATTGCTTCATCATCCGTTGTTTCTCATTTCACGACTATATATATATATTTAATATTCTCACTTAGAGATCGAACATGCGTTTGAGACTTGACTTTTAAATAAAGAACTAAAAAAAAGGCCAATACAATAACTCTTAACGGGTTGGCCAAGATTATTTGGCCTAAGTCTTAAGGATTTGTTCACACCTAAAGTTTTAGATTCGATTATCTTTGTTAGTAACTCTTGGGACCAGGGCCGGCTCATAAATTTTGGAGGCCGGAAGCGAACCCCTTAAACGAGACCTCCTATATGTTTCATACAAAAGGTGATCGACAAAGAGTTCCGTACAAAAAACACCATTATAAAACTTTACCATTACAAAAATATATATATATGGTCCTCCCAAAAAAATACAACCATTACAATATTTCAAAATCCATCACTTGAAAATTATTCTTCTCACACTTTTTTGCCTCAAACGTACTAATTAAGTCTCCATACTCAAGTTTTTTCGCCAAATCCTTCTCAATAAACAATATAACCAATCCATTTAATCTTTTTTGAGAGGAGGTTTAGAGTAAAAATATTTGGGCCTAATATATAGATGTGTGTATATATATATACACACATCTATATATTAAGAGAAGCGAAATCACGATTAACTACTTAGCAGTTCTTTATAGAGTAGAATTTTCTAGATCACACACATTTTCCCTTTCCTCACATCCAAAAAGGATTGACAAAAGCCACCCGCAGCGGTATTTTGCCATTCTCATTTTTTAATAATTAATAATTATCATTTTATCAAAAAATATATATAGCAAGGAGGCTGCACTCACGTATGACTTCTCTCTCACTTCTCTCTCTCTCTCTCTCTCTCTCTCTCTCTCTCTCAATTCTGAAAAAGATTGCCATTTTTGACCAAAAAAAATTGTCATTTGTCATTTTTTAGAAAATAAAAAATTTGGTGATGGGCGTGACACCCTTTTTTGCTATTTTTGATAAATGGCAACAAATTTTTCTTATTTTTGACAACCAGTGTGGTTGCTATAAGAAGAGTAGTACATTTTTTACCATTGTGAAATCTCTCCGACTATTCTCACACTATCTAGCTGCCCCTTATCTAAATTGTTTTATGTCCATACAAATTTGGTTTGTTATAACAAGATAAAGAACATATTATTTTTCTTCAGAAAGAGCAAATTAAACCGTGTTTACCATAGATCTTTGAACGCTTCGATTTTAGGTTCTGACGCATTTGAAGTTCTGTCAGTGAAAGTGAAAATTGTCACAATTTTTTCTTACTCTTTTAATTCGTATCAATTTCGAAACTTTGAAATTCGTATAGTTAATTTTTAAAAAGCATCAATTTGAATATTCTGAAATTAAAATTTTTAAGACGTAGCTTGATATTACTTAAAAGTTTTGACAATCAAAATTGGCCGAGGACAATCTGAATTACTTTAAAAAAAAAAATTGTTAAAAACTTTGATAACCTTTCCCTAATTTTGTGACACATCAGAATTTTATTATTCACTTTTTTATTTTTTATATCATCAATTTTAGTCTTCACTTTTTTTTTTTTTTTTCTTTTGATCAAAGTATTCACCTTTTCGATAAGGTGAAAATCAATACCCATCATATCATTTACACCTTGTTCGGTTTGGATTTCATATTTGGGTTTTGGGTTTTGAGTAGAGAGAGAAATGAAAAAGAATAATTAAAAATTAGGTGTAATGATTAGAGAGAGATAGAAAGAAATGAGAATAATATTTAAAAATAGATGTAATGATGGGAAAGAAATAGGGATGATGATTGAGTAATAATTTAAAAACCGGGTCTTGAGACCCAAACCGAACGAGCCCTTAAGGGCTTGTTCTGCCCTTAAGGGCTCATTTGGATGTCGTTTATGGGAGAGGGATGAAGAAATAGCCCATGATTTGGCAACCCAAAAATGCACCCGACTAAATAGCCGCCGGCTATTTAGTCTGGCTTCTCCCGGACTAAATAAAAGTAGGGGGTGGTTTTATTTAGTCCGGCTTCTCATCTGGGACCAAATGACCACCATAGCCCTCAGTTTCAAGCAAAAAAGCTTCAAGCACAAGCACAAACCCAGTGTTCTAACAAGTATCAAGCAAAAAATTCTCAGATCTAGGGGAAAATAAACATACCAGGGTAAAAATCCGGACCTAGTCTCGATTATGTGCAGCGGTGAGGGTTGTCAGTGTTGTCCCATCTTTTCCGATCGCCATTTTTTTTTCGATCCTCTTGGTCAGCCATGGAAGATGGAGAGAATTTTTTTTTAGTTTCTGGTGTGACTGGAAGAGAAAGAGGAAGAGGGTGTGTTTTTTGGGATACTGATCACCTCGGATCCCCTGTCCCAGTAGGGGTGTCCGACCATGGTGTCCGACACCCCAAATGAGTGACACGTGGTATTCTCTTGCAATCCTTTAACCCCATTAGCCAGCCATTTTCCCCGTTAACTTAAGTCCCCTCTTTATTAGTTAAATTCCTCACTTGTTCGTGTTGGGTCGTTAGAAAACATCCCTCTAATATCCAATTGAGCTAATTTTTCACATGGACGTTCAAAATATTAAATAAACAGACTCTGATAGAAATGAGCTCAATCGGATATCGAAAAACCGGTAGGAGTGTTTTCTAAAATTGGTAGCATTTTAGGGGTCTATTTTCAAAAAAATCAATTCACGTTTTATAACTTTTAAGTTTTTTTTTCGCCAAAATCAAATTCCCATCATATATAAAATATATGTAAAATATGGAGTCGGCAAAATATATATATATATATAGTCCGGTTCCGGTCAGGACTCCCGGACCTATCTTAGGTCCACACCTCCCCTTCCCGGCCAAATGGTTGGGATCCGAGCCGTTAGATGTGTTTAAAACGTGTTTTTAAGGGTCCCCGTGAGAAATCATCAAAAAAAAAATACCGGGAAGGGCTTGATCCGAGCAGTTTTTCATAAAATTGTATATCCCGACCATTTGCCCGGGAAGGGGAGGTGTGGACCTAGATCCAGTCAGGACTGGATATATATGTATATGTTATATAATATGTGAAATAAATATAACACTAATTTGGGTACCCACGAGGAATCGGCAAAAAAAAATTGACTGAGAAGGGCTTGATGGGAACAGTTTTTCATGAAACTGTATATGGAATTAGTCTTATTTATTTAATTTATTATATAACGTAAATATTATATTTATCCAATATATCATTTATATATACCCAAAAAACGGGAATTTGTTTTTGGTGAAAAAATTTAAAAGTCATATAACGTGAATTTATTTTTTTCGAAATAGACCCCTACAAGGCTACCAAACTTAGAAAATACTCCTACCGGTTTTCGATATCCAATTGAGCTCATTTTTTTGCAAGTTTGTTTTATTTAATATTTTGAACGTCAATGTGAAAAATTAGCACAATTGGATATTAATTAGGGATGTTTTCTAATAACCCAACACGTACAAGTGAGGAATTTAAATAATAAAGAGGGGACTTAAGTTAACGGGGGCAAGGGGCTGGCTAACGGGGTTAAAAGGTTAGAAGAGAATGCCACGTGTCATTCATTTGGGATGTCGAACACCATGGTCGGACACCCTACTGGGACAGGGGATCCGAGGAGGATACTGATGTCGATATAAATAAGGTGGGGAGAAATAATCCTGTGTGGTCCACTTTGGTGCAACCAAAGTAAAATAATTCAATTATTTCTATTGCATTTTGTTTTATAAATTTCTTTTACAATTCATAATACTTTATTGAATATAACTGGTAATTCATAATAAAAATAATTTTAAATTTTTTTAATAGAATAAATATTGTATTATAAATTTAATGTTAAATATTATATGAAATTAATTAATTTTGATTTTTATATAATTTTACAATTACATAATCTGATATAGTAAGTATTACCAAGGGCAAAATAGTTTTTGGACAGATTTTTACATCATCTACCCTCCTTATCCCCTTTTTCAATTCCTCGTCCAAACCATGTACTGTACTATTTAATTCCCTCTTTTTAACTGTCACCATTCTTATTTAATCCCCTCGGCTATTTTATCCCCTTTATTACTATTTAATCCCTCTAAAATTAATACGTCATCCAAACGGGCCGTAATAGCGTGCAAGACTTTCGTTGTTGATCCGAGGTTGCCTTTAAATTTGTAGATTAGGATTCTGATCTGGATTCATGCTTTTAAATTTACTAGTTTAACGGCTTCGTGCGTTGCACAAGTGTGATGCCCGTGTGTATTTTGGTTTACAAACTCTAGGGACTCAAATGTGTAAGCAACAAACTCTAGGGACTCAAATCCGTAAAGCAACAAACTCCAGGGACTCAAATGCGTAATTTAGCCATACATAGCCAAAAGACCAAAAGGGCATAGCATTATGGCATAATTACAAGAAAATCAATGGAGCAATTTCCAATTGGAGGGCAAAATTGGCAACTAGTGGCAATTGACCAAACACCAAAATTGATTGGCCTCTCTTTTATAAGTCTCTATGGATGGATATATTTCCAACACGTGTCTCTCTTCTCCTGCAATATCACGGCTTTGCCCGGCCGGCTTCTACCAGCACGTTACACTCTGCTTTTAGAAAAAAA
Source organism: Gaultheria prostrata (assembly GCA_036023075.1). NCBI lineage: Eukaryota > Viridiplantae > Streptophyta > Magnoliopsida > Ericales > Ericaceae > Gaultheria > Gaultheria prostrata. Next base: position 26,537 of record JAXBDA010002493.1, read on the forward strand.
TTTATAAACCCACTTGTACTCTCTCTGGCAAAATGTCAAAATAAAAAAAATGCCAAAATCCGTAATTATTGTTCCAACATGGAGTACTAGTAATTGCTATTAATTGCAGACTTACAAATCCTATCCGGGTTATTTTTACTTTTATCCCCTAAACTATTTTATCAATCAACTTCATCCCTAACCTAAATTATTGAAATAGTTGCTATCAAGTCTAATACATCTTTGCTCAAAAAAAAAATACAAATGTGGGCTTGTATTGTGAAAAACAATTACCCGTTTCACTACTCTTCTTCTTTTTATTAGGGAAACCATGATCATGGGTTCTTGAGCTAGCAATTGGAAGTTGTGAATGATGAAAATTAGAAAATAAATAGATAAAAAAATCCTTATGCTTTATTAGATATGTTTTTTGTTTTAATCTTCTAATGTTTTTCTTATTTTTTTCCCATCGATTTTGCGTTTTCTTTTTCCAGACTTGTGGGGTTGATAAAACCATGGGATTTGACCAAGTGAGCGAGAGAAAACAACAAGAAGGCTTGTCTTCCAAGAGGTCACCAAGTTCGAATTTCAAGAGAGCCAACAGTCCAAACATTAACCAAGAACTTTTAATTGAAAATATTATTGAATCCTCATATTTACATGCATATCTTCTATCCATAGAGTCCTTTTGAATCCATACGACTTTCGCTCTCCCATTTATTTGTTTCAAACTATTTTAAAATTCTTCAGTCTTTTTCTTGTATTTATCTCTTTATTTATTCAACTCACAATTACAAACGAGGCAAAAGGACTTATGGCCATTAATGATTTTCCCGATCATTTATTTTAGGGCCTCAAAACTAGTCGATATGTGCTCAAGTTAGACTGAACATCTGGCTATCTAAAAATAAAACTTACATGGTGGAAAGTCATTTTTGTCATCCTTTTTGGTAGTACAAGCACACATGTGACGGAAATCGTCAATTTTGATAGCAAACTATATATAGGGGACGGTTTCATTGACGCAACAATACATGAAGCCCCACATTAATAATCGGAGCCGCTCAATTTGTTTAAGACATATTTTTAAGAGTACCCACACCAAATCAACTCATTCGAATATTAGTACGTACTTAATCGACATGATCAATTTATTCAGTTTTTATCCTATGAAATTTAGGGACAAATACCGATCAAGCTCTTACCGATATCAAAATGAGTTAATTTTCAACGAAAACTCTCAAAACATGTTTAAAACTAATTGAACAGCTCCGATCATTTGCGTAAGACTCCAAAATAGGTGTTGTGTCAAATATCGTGGTCAACGAAACCAGCCCATAGAATTGGACTTGATCGCAACTATCTAAATCATTTAGGAATGAAATTGGTTGATTTAAAAGTTTAAGGAACGATATACACATAATTCAAAAAGTTTAGGAGGGGTAAAAGTAGAAATAACCCATCCTATTCGGTCCTCTAGCAACCACCGTGATTCTACTGGACCAGGTGATCAGAGTCATCACTCTCACTTCTCAAATCACAGAGAGAGAGAGAGAGAGAGAGAGAGATGATGATGCAGTGGATAAATGCGGCGGAGGTGGTGAGAATGGGCGCGAGGATGATGACGGCGACGGGGTTGGAATCGGGAGATATAGAATTCGGATCGGTTTGGTTTTTCGTTTACGCCGGAGTATCTTGCGTTCTGGTCCTATTCGCCGGAATTATGTCAGGATTAACCCTAGGCCTCATGTCCTTAGGCCTCGTCGAGCTTGAGATCCTACAACGCAGCGGTACCCCCACCGAGAAGAAACAAGCAGGTATCCGTATTGATATATACGTGTATCTATCAGTAATGCTCACTCTGATTAATTCGGTCTGGATTTTGTGAGGTTTTTGTCATTATTTATTTCGCACTGGCGACGGTAGTAAATTTTGTTTAGAATGAGACAATTTTGATGATAAAAAAAAAAAGCTTGAAAACGATGAAAATTAATCCATGAAATTATTGTTTGGTGGTAATCTGCTTATTTACGGTGGTGTCTTTCCTAATTTTGCTTGTTTTTGTTGTTGATGAATTTTTTTTTGGTGGTAATCTGCTTATTTTCGTCTCATTTGTTTAACATTTTGGGTCGAACTTTTAGTTTTTCTATTGATACTTATGGCATTGGCACAGCCAACGATGTGGGGAAACTTTGTACATATTTCAATCTTCCAATATAGTAGGAGACTAGGAGGACTCAATTACTCAAATTCACAGTCTGACATTTTAGAGGTCATAATCAAATTAATATTCAACATGGAGGGTGGAGTTGTAAATCTACATCTGTTAAAGAAGATCAACGATGCATTTGAGTTCTCATTTTTGGCAAGTAGAAGGTACCGATGTGAGGAAGATTAGCAAAGACACTACGGATAATTATTGGTTTCATCAATTTGTGATAATACTTTACGCGATGTCATGCCTTCAATCATTGGAGTGTTTCTTTCGGAGAATTTGTTCTGGCTGTTTCAAAGTTTGGACTTAAATCATGTTGTTTCCTGTATTCAGCTGCTATCCTTCCTGTTGTCCAGAAGCAACACCAGCTTCTTGTGACTTTACTCCTGTGTAATGCATGCTCCATGGAGGTGAGTAGATGGAAGTATTTTCTTTAGTAGATCTTTGATTTTTTGTGTTGTTTGCAAGTTAAATTGCAAATGTTGTAGAACCTTTGTTAAACGACATTACATTGTTGGTCGCTGTTAATTGAGGGTACGATGAGGGTATTGTGCAGATAGATCACTGACCTAACCGCTGATTCCAATAGGTCAAGAACTAACCTTTTGCATCACCAAGCAATGGATGACTCCTTGTTTTTGGTTCAAACTCATTAGGTTTGTGCAATCTTATACATGATTATGCAATGGAAAAATATTTGTTGATATCTGTAACCTGAAAATAATTCTGAAGTTAAAAGAAAATGGGTACTGAACCTTGGTGCTGTAACCTTGAATTTCTTGTCCAAGTATAGGTTATTTGTCCTCAATAAGAAGAAAAGGAGAAAGAAAGTTCCAAAGTGAATGAAAATGAGTGATTTACCTTGATGCTGTAACCTGAAAGTTATATGTCAACTTATAAGACTAATTTTCACTTTTCACCATGAAGAAGTAGACTAAACTTGCAAGAGGTGCCAAAAGGTGTGGAATTTCATTGCTAGGCATATATTATATATATAGACATTGCCAACCTTTTGTACACGTCTATTATGTGTATATCTGATTTTGTTCTTGTTAACATACTTTATAATCAGATATGATCCCCTCCCCTAGCACGTGCCATTTCCCCTATTATCCTTAATTACATATAATAAATTCAAAAAGGTTGCTTATGTGATGGCAGTGAGATTGCTATGTAACTTTTACTAGAGGACATTGGAATTTTCTCCAAGTTGAACACAGATACGTGTGAAATGGCGTTGGTAGTGTTATCTTGTATTGTTTTCATTGAGATCTTCTGAAAGTTAAGTTCTACTGATATTTGTTTGCTTTGTTCCTTCCAATGTGCAGGCCCTTCCCATATACCTGGATAAGCTTTTCAATCAGTATGTTGCTATTATTCTCTCTGTGACTTTTGTCCTAGCTTTTGGAGAGGTACATTGGATTTCCTTATATGTTTTATTGTCTTTCTGTTTGAACCCACAAAGTGAACGAAATTTGATCATTGAATTACCCTTCTGTTATCAGGTTATTCCACAATCAATATGCACCAGATATGGACTTGCTGTAGGTGCAAATTTTGTTTGGCTCGTGCGCATTTTGATGATAGTTTGCTATCCTATTGCTTATCCTATTGGAAAGGTAATTTGTGGAATATTTAAAATGGTATTACATGATGTAGTATTATTATTGCTATATCCGTGGTACAGGGCGTGGTCCTAGAGCACAAGGTACACATGGAATTGGAATCTAACCCATTGTCCCTAGGGCGGGTAAGTGCTCTTGGTGCCGCATCAGGACTCCCTACTCTGGGGTTGGTCCCTGTTCCCTCACTTGTTCATGACAAGCTGCTGTGACTGGCAGTTGACCAAAGAGGAATCTTTGCTTTTTTACAGACACAGTTTTAGACTTTTACTCTCCATTTGTATCAATGTAAAACATTTTCCATTTAAAATTATTTTATTACACTTGAAAAATATTTTCCAAAACCTGGCAGTTACATATATAGACATGTATACATACTTGTCAAGCTCGATTTCTAGAAAGTAGGGAGAGCACCCGCTTCCAATTGAAGATAGAGAACATATAAGTTGAGAGAATCTGGTGTTTTGTTTGAGTGCATTGGAGTTTCCATCTCTCTCTATCTCGCGCCGCCGCCCCCATGGTTCTATCAGCTATGGAAGGGATTAAACTCTCATAGGAGCTTAATGAGCGAAAAGTCATTTGCTATGAAGTTGCCTTTGTTTCTATTTTTTATTTATGTAGAGTTCTCACCGAGAGACATTAAGCAAAAATGACTCACGGAAATGTCGGCAGTAAAACATTTTCCACCGGATGATGTAAATCATTTTACACTTACTTGATGTTTATCCAACCATACACCGAAAATTGGGTAAAACTTTTTCTCAAAAATATTTTACGTTGGAACAAACGGAGCCTTAGTTAAAGGCATTACAAGGGAAAGAGGAATCTTGAATAATGTGGATTGACTGACCCTATAAAAAAGACATGGTGGCCCCTCTAGCATCCATGAAATGCTCTAATGGACCTTGTAGATACCACTTTTTACCCCAAAATAAGGACTATATAAGGAATTTGCGTACTTTTTTTTGTTCTTGCACATAGGAATAAGATGAATGATGAATCTGACACTTGGACTCATACCTACAGTCGAATCCATGTGTTATGGGCGTGAAACCAATAGGAATTGGAATGTGGGTTCAATGGTATATTCGACAGCTATTATGGCTTCGAGTACTCCTGAATGATTGAGAAAAAGAAGCTTTTGTGCTTGCTGTTTATATTCATTACTTTATGTATAGATAAAGGCACTGAACACCTGTTATTGTAAATCAAAACAAAGGAATACAGGAGTTTTAATTGAAGAAGAGATGATGTCTCCTCTACTTTTCTGCAAAACCTCTTTTTCCAGCCTTGGTTAATTCTTCTGTCATTGTAAATGCTTCATTTATTGGAACGGAACCTTGGTTTCCACTTTATCTTTTTATGAACCACCATTAAGTAAGTGTAGATGCCATTCTGCGCCTATGTTTGAAATGACAAGTTTATGCTATTTGACATTCTACTTGTTAGCTGTTTATGAATTTCCTTTGGCTTTAGCTGAACTGTTAAAGTTACTCCAGATTCTCGATTGTGCATTGGGACATAATGATGCACTATTTAGACGAGCTCAGCTGAAAGCTCTTGTCTCCATCCACAGCCAGGAGGTAAACTTAACCCAATCTGAATTCTTGTACGTGTATAGTTCAAATTAATGTCGGTATACTATGTGAAGGTTCCGAAAATGCCAAAACTACCAATTAACAAGTAATGCCACAAATTCTCTCTGCCTTTTCTTCTTACAGTAATATGTTCTTTTTTCATTTCTAGGCTGGTAAGGGTGGTGAATTGACGCATGATGAGACAACGATTATAAGCGGAGCACTAGATTTAACCGAGAAGGTATGGACATTTGGAGTTTATATTTGAATAATGTCATTCAATTGTCTTTTTGCCAATCCTTGCATGACAATGAAGCAACAGTTGTAAATTCTTTATCCTGAGATATGAGAAATATCTCCTTTTTCTCTTTCCATTCTTGTCTTCTAGTACTTCTGAACATGATAAAGGATGAAATGGCGACTTCTACAAGAGAAGGGTGAGCGCACTAACTAAAGATCTGAATACCTTTATAATGTTTTAATGACGGCTCATGCAGTTCGCTGTATCTATAGTTAGGGATGAGTTGACGACAAGACGCACTTTAGACTAAATTAACTCCATCAAGGCTGTATACTGTATAGTGGTAAAAAGTTGAAATTTGATATTTTCAATGCTTCTGACCTAGAACTTAATCACATCAATTGTCAAACATCTTCTTTACATTGGTGGTGACTTGTGAGTGCTTGCTTCTTGATCTTACGTAGTTACATTATTGGGAAAGGATATAATTGCCATCAATTTTTTGAACTCCGTTTTTTGACCAGACTGCTGAGGAGGCTATGACGCCCATTGAGTCGACATTTTCCTTGGACGTCAACTCCAAATTGGACTGGTTAGTGCATGCTTGATATTTTTTGATTTTTGGAACTCCAATATCTCCATCTTGTATTCTTTATAAGTTCATGAATCGTTATTGTCGTTAAATTCCAGTGCAAAAATGCATATTAGGTGTCTAATGTTTTTTTCTTTTTCTCAAACTAATATCTCAGGGAAGCAATGGGAAAGATACTTGCTCGAGGTCATAGTCGAGTTCCTGTTTATTCTGGCAATCCGAAAAACGTTATTGGACTTTTACTAGTGAGTTTTATGTCCTAAACTATTAATAATTTGTACATATCAATCATCATAACATGTATTTTCTTCCTTGGTTGAAATTAGGTAAAAAGCCTTCTTACAGTAAGACCAGAAACAGAGACCCCTGTTAGTGCTGTTTCGATTCGAAGAATTCCACGGTATGCCTATGTATCGGAAGTTTTTTTTTTTTTTTTTTTCCGTTTCAGAATAGATCACTAAAATTCAATTGCTCGTTTTTTTTTTTTTTTGATCAAAAATTCAATTGCTCGTTATCCCAGGGTTCCTGCTGACATGCCTTTATATGACATATTGAATGAATTTCAAAAGGGTAGCAGTCATATGGCAGCTGTGGTGAGAACTAAAGGGAAAAACAAAATCACCCCATCTAGTTTTGGTGAAGAAAAACCTGATGACAACAAATTCGCCAGTGGGGACTCTCAACTAATGACTCCTCTGCTATTGAAGCAATATGAGAAGCCCGAAAGTTTTGTTGTTGATATGGAGAAGCCTTCAAGGCCATCTACCAATACCAGACAAACCTCTTCTCAACATGCTGTTGCAATAAATGGATTGCCTAATTTGTCGGAGGATATTGAAGATGGTGAAGTAGTTGGGATCATCACCTTGGAAGATGTATTTGAAGAACTTCTGCAGGTAATAAGCATAGTCCATTAATGTCTCGTTTCAAAATGCATGCTCCCAAGCGTACACCTCGCATATGAAGCATTACCTCTTTTATAATCATTCATCTCCTCTATGTATGGCTAGGCTCATCTTGATCCAAGGACTTTCATTATCCTTCCAGAATGGCCCAAGGGAAGTTAACTTGAACATAACATACCGCAACATTGAGTTGTTTTTACACCTATTATAAATACGAAATATCCAACAATTACATTTGTTTTCATACATTCTGTAGTTCTTTTGACGTTTTTATGATTCTCCAGCAACATTTTTCGTAATGTTTCCGTTACGTTTCCTTTTCCTAGCTTACCAAAACTACACCCGAACAAAATTTCGATCCTTTCTCTCAGTCTCACATGTGGGTTCTTGAATTGATAAAAACCAGGGAAAAGTCCAGAGCAATAAAATCTGAAAGTATGTATTTTGAAGGAATGTGTTTACTGGTGTTTTTTCTGCTGATGCAGGAAGAGATTGTAGATGAGACTGATGAATTTGTTGATGTACATAAGAGGTACTTGAAACTTTGAGGATGTATTATGTACGTGGGCTGTTGCTAGAGAAAATGAAAAATAAAGAATCATGAGATTGTTTCTATTTTGCAGGATACGTGTGGCTGCAGCCGCAGCTGCTTCAATGGCACGTGCCCCATCTGCTCGAAGGTTAATTGGCCATAAGGGAACGGTTAGTGGATTCCTTTTTGTTTTGTTTTGTATTTTGTTACTTGGTGTACCTTGTGCACTTCTTCATCATTGCTAGATAAATTAGCTTTGTTTGGTACAGAAAACGCACATATTCAGGGATAGAACACACGTCACGTGATTGAGTTAGTTATGTTAATAATCAGTGACAATGCCTAGTTTTCAGTTAGTAGATTTATGGTGACTGAGAAAATCATTTTGCTGAATTCAACAGTTAATTCTTTTGGGATATTGTTGGTGGGGTTTTCTATTTGTGAGGATTCGAAAACTCCAAAGAATAAGATGGCACTGATAGCCTTGGAGTTCCTATTGACACTTGCAGCTAGGCGGCAACCCTACAAGAACATCAAGTCAAAACTCTTTTGATCTCATTGGCCATTGCTATCACAGTATCACTGAGAAAATTTTCAGTGTTGACCAGGTACCACGTGGCGGTACCCGTCGCGCATCTCAACCGTCCAAAACACTTTTGGACAATCCATCTTTTAAATACACTCTTACGGGTAAGAGTTGATCCGGACCGTCCAAAACACTTTTGGACAGCTGTGATGGGGCATTGCAGGTACCACGCAAGGCGAGTCGTGGTACCCGCCCAACATTGAAAAATTTCTCCTAGCAACTACTCAAGCCTCATCGAAATTCAGCTTTTAATCCTTTCGACCTCCATGATAGTTTCATTATGAATGTAGTGAGTTATCATCGATGAAGGGAAATGACATTCATCTCTGTTTTTAGCCTGTCACGCTCTCGATTTAGTTATCTTGCTTCTCACAAGTAGACTGTGACTATCGTCTCCCTGAATAAATCTTTGGAGAACTAAGTTTAGTAGAAGTTCCTGATGTTTTCTACTTTCATTGCTTAGACATGTAGTGTCTGAATGCTGTTTTGCATGGAATTTCTCAGGGAGGCCAAAGTAAACAAGGACAAACTCCAAAGAAGTCGGCGGAGGAAGATTCAACAAGGTTATAGAGAGAATTAATCACGGTGAGCCTTCATGCAAAGGTGCGATGAAGACGCCATGTTAAATTCATTGTATTAGTCTCGATGATCCTGCGGAGGGAGTTGTTGGTTTGGTGGGAGAGAAAAAACAGTGATGCTCTACTTGTAAATTTTGGAACCTCGTTGAGCCAGTTATCTACAAATATACGGTTATCGTAAATATTGGAACCTCGTTGAGAAAATTATCTTCGAAAATACTTTTCATAACCCGAAAGGAAGGAGGAATTTTGACATGGAGAGAGAGAGAGAGAGAGAGAGAGAGAGATTTTTCTGAGCCCAACATATAGAAATCTGAAAACATGCTCATAGAAGAAAAAAAGAGGCTACAAAACTTAATTTCCTACAAGATTGTTGAAACGTTTTAGGTTGATGGAGCAGTTGTAATTTTTCTCTGGATAATGAATCCAATGCAACCACTATGAGGTCATGACTGATAGTTACCCCAATTATTGAAAGGATCCACTTCTAACTGCTTTGGCAAAAAAGCAAAAAAAAATTGGTTTTTTGGTTTATTCGTTTTGTCTTTAGTCAAAAAAATTTACATTTGTTAGTTTTGCGTCAAGTTTTCATGGTTCATTGATTTGTCCCGACGAGACAAATCCAAAAATATAGAATTAGGGTCTAAACTAATTTTTTTTTGAATTGGCTTTATTAAAAAAAATTAGAATCTATTAACCAGCAGTATATACACAATATTTCATATATTAGTATGATCGAATAGTCTGATTCGAAACTGCCTTGTTCGGTTCTATTTTTTGCTCATTTTCAAACAAAATACTCAAAAAGAATCTTTCTTTTCCCAATCATTTTTAACATTTCTCTTTCCACTCATTATCTCATTATCTCATTATTCTCATTCTCTCTCTATTTCTCTCCAATCATTAACTCATTATTCTCATTTTCAAAAATCCAACCAAACACTATCTCAAAAATTCTTCTCAAAATTTTCTTTTCAAAACCTATCCAAATGCAGCATATAATACATAAGATTTGTAAATGTTCTTGACAAAATTCTACATTTTGAGCCAAACAAAATTAAACTAGTACGAAGATCTACTAATATACTTTTAAGGGAAATTGTGGCGAATAGGGATTTTTTTTTTATCACAGAAATAAGAAGATTATATTGATGAAAGCCCAACGACACTTACAAAACGGAATCCATTACAAAAATATTGGACAAAGCCAAACTAATCATCTAAATAGAGAGCAAGAAACGCACAAGGCAATCGATGTGTTTCACTCCAACCAAGACATGACCTGACGCAAACAATGACACTTACTAGATTCATACCCAGAATCAGCATCTCTGAAGAGACTTAGTGCTAGTTGAAGATAAAAGATAACGAATACGCAGACGGTCGGATGGACTCCAACCAAGTATGCTCGCACCAATGAACACCCAAAACTACAGATTTTTAAAGCCACCAAGAGTTGCCTTGCTAGCGATATCATTTAGGGTAAGAACATTATTGGCACAGATATCATTGTAAAACAACCACGCCAGAAAGTATCCAATCTATAGGTTGACATAGATCTTTTTAGACATATTACTTATCCTTTTTTTTAGAGATGTAGAGTCAACCTAGAGCAAAGTAGCGATACCAGATTACTAGTAGATCATTTTTTACCCACTCTTTTCTTTCAAAAAATTGGCATTAGAATTTAGAAACATGTGTATTAGGTGTTTATTTATGAATTACCTGAATTGATAAATGTTCTTAACATAGGACTGAGTGCTCAAATAAAGCCTTAAAATACAATGGGTTCTGCTAACTTCCATCAAATAGGTGGAGGATAGTATAAATATAATGACAAATTAGTTCGGATATCAATGCACATTTTATAGATATCATTATATTTTTATGAATAAAATCTTCTCGGATATCTATGCAATTTCTACTTATTATCCTTTACCCTTTGCACTGAGGTTAGTATTTTCCAAATAGAATTACTACTAATAAAATTCAAAAAACCAAATATTTAAGGACTTGAACACTCAATCCAAAGGTGGAGCCTCCTATGACTTCCTCCACATGGAGAGTTGACTCGACCAGTCTAATGGTGGCATCACAATTCACATGACTTACGTTTCCACAAACTTTTTCTTCTTTTTCTTTTTTTAAATTTTTCGTTTGATGTACGTGAGGAGAACGACATGACTTAAAAAATCTGAAAAATAATAAATTGTCCCTCCAACAGCCCCTGGGGCATTTGTTTAGATGCAATTAATATACCTAAATATAGGAGTAGTCATGTTTATGGAAACTTACACGTAAATATTTTTTTAGACTTGATTTTGCCATTAAGACTTTTACAAAACACACTTTTTAATTTTATTTTTCGATGGAAACAAGAAATTTCCAATCCAAGAGAGCAATCACTATCTCTAATACTAACTTGGAAAATCAAACAATCTACCACAAACATTGAAATTAACTCATGAGTCTCGACTTTAAATGTCTAAAAGATCGAAAAAAATTACAGTTGCATAACAACCGTACAAAACATGGGTGAGATAGCAAAAATGAAAATTGACCAAAATTCCAGTTTCTAATACTTCACACACAAAAAAGGATTGAATCCTATAGAGGAAGATCATTTTCTAAAAATGATAAAGGAAGATGAAAAATTAGGGTCAGTTTGGTCATTCAAAATACTGTTTGACTTCCTTTTTCATGGGAATGATTTGTATAACTCATGAAATGATAATTACTAATATATTTAATTTATGTACTTAAAGTTGTGCTCCATGACAACCTTTAAAATTTGCCAATAATAATAATAATAATAAAATCTCCTTAATGGAACGAGGACCCGGGTGGGTGTTGTGCACTTAGGTGCCATGCACCGAGTGCAAAGCCGGCCTTGAATTTTTGGAGGCTTAAAGTGAAAACCAAAAAGAGGCATTTTTCAAAATTTTAATGAGTAAAATGTAAGTAGGTAAATTACACTTCCAAAAGTAAAATACTATTATTCATCAATAATAAGTAACCCTAAAATGATGTACATACTTTTTATTACAAAAGATACTAAGGGGTACAAAAATATGGGGCTCTTGAAATTCGTAATTTTTTTGGGGTCTAAATCGGCCGCAACGCTCGCTTTAGCTCAGGGCTAGCTCTGACCGAGTGCACTACGAGCCGTTCGATGTCTGAATGGATGGCCCAAATTTGATCTCCGCCCCTTTGCATCCTATCCGTTCATTGGCGCGCGCACCGCGATCAAATCTGGGTCGTCCATCTGGGTATTGAATGGTCCGTAGTACATCGCACGGTGCATAGCACCCACCCGGTCCATGGAACGACGCCTTAGGTTAATGTACATTCTTGTAGGGTATTCATACCTACCTTATTTTATAAAAAAAAATTGATTACGTGATGAGTCACATGGAATTGGCCGGTTTCAATTAACTCTTCAAACGGAGAAGAGATGAAACCCTTTTGAAGATATTGCTTTTTTCATACAGACAATTACATCTACACATATCATACAATTACCTAAGGATGGGAGGGGGGAGGTGGGATCCGTGTTATGCCTCTCAGAAGTCAGCACAACCGTCTCTTTCACGGGTGTAACATACAATGGATAAGGGTGTTGAGATATCACGTGACGGTACTCCAAGACTATGATACTGGGCCTCCAAAACGGAATTCAATCCAAGTTTGAAATTTTGATTGGAATCGTTTACGTTGTAGAGCTCAATGAGTAAAATATCCCTGTTTGCCGTTTACTTTACGAAAACAATATATTTTGGTCACTAACCATGTATGATCGACTTGATTCATTGGAAGGATATTTTTACTCGTCGAGCTCTACAATGATAACAGTTCGAATCAAATTTTCTTCGCATTTGTACATAAAAACTCTACTTTGTTAGCTCGTACCAATAATTTGAAGGGAATTTTTTATTGGTGTACTCTAAAGAGCATCTCTAGTAGGTACTTGAAATGTTAAGGGCTTGTTTGATAACCCTCTTGGAGGATGGGATAGGATTGGTAAGGTGGTAGGGATTCTACGTTTCATGTTTGGTTTGTTTTTTGTTCATAGGATTGTTAGTCCAAAGAGATTGCGAATCCCCCAAATCAATGGGATTGTTACTAATAATCCTATCCTGAAGACACGCATACCCCTCTCTTCTTCCATCTATTGACCCAATTGCTCTCTTCCTATGTATATTGAATACTCCTTCCGTCTCTTTTATAATGTGTAACTTTCCATTTTGGGCTGTCTCTTAATAAGTGTGTGTTTTGAAAAGTTAGTGGGTATATTTCCTATTTTGCCCTTAAAAGTAGATTCCTTTTTGAAAAGTTAGTGGGTATTAGTATCATATTGATAAGGATAGTAGTGGAAAGTGAATGTAAAAGTTGATGTGAGAGAAAATAAGTTGGAATTACGAGGTAAAACACTTAAAAGGGGACGGAGGGAGTAATATTTATTTCCACTTCATTTTGAAAAAAAAAAACACATATGATGACTGTTTATTATTATAGTGTGTATTTTTTATTTTTTTTTTGTTATTTTGGATACTTCCAAAGTGGGGAATAACTTCTAGTATGAAATATTGAAATGCTTGCTTATGGGCTGTGTTCGGCAAAATGAAATGCTTGATTCTGGTCTGAATGTAACTCTTGCATACAAATTTACCATGATAAAGGAAAATAAAATGCAAAATAGATTAAGCCCTATGTCTTAATTTTGTCTCGGTAAATGTGTTATTTTTTGCAACATACTACAAATATTTATTTCATTTTCATTTACGAAAATATAAAAAAGAAGAAGAAGAAGAAGAAGAAGAAGAAAGATGGTAATTCCATACCAAGAAGGCACTACATTTTTATTGTTATTGTACCATTTTTATGTACTAGTTTTGCACAAGGGCAAAAATGAAAAACAAACATGATAGATAACAATCCTATCTTCTAATTCGGTGCATAACAAACATGCAAGTTACCAATCCCATCTAATTACAAATCCCACCTCATTACCAATCTCCCGATTTCTATAACTATTATCAAACACGAAAATGTCTAAAAATCAAAAGGTTTTAAGTGCCAGTCCATCCTTCCTTCAAATTCTTTCTCTGTTTCGAATTTGACGTAATGAGTAGTATCTCTTCAAATATCTGCTCTGGCAAAAATTTATCTTTGTTCAATTTTTTTTTGCATTCGTTAGTTTTGCGTCGATTTATTTTCTCAAGAATTTTGTCTAACCACAGGTTGCAAAATATGCCAATTAATGAAAGGAACCAATCTGACTTGTAACGTAATTCAAGAATTTTAGTACCTACTGGCTTACTTGCCTTTGGGTCTTTGTGTGCTTTTGGAAAAGTCTCTCTCCCCCATGGCTTTTCCTTTTCAAGAATCTATTGTACTGTTTGTTTAAAAAAGAAAAAAATAGTAGTAGTATATACATGGTATGTACTACTCCAATGCTAATAATCTAATCAACATAGAGTTGCTACTGCCTTCCTCGGCACCACGTGTCCGTACTCGAGCATCCATTTCGGCCGTTCAAAATGGTACTGAACAGACACCACATATCATTAGGATTATCAATTTATCACATAACGAAAAAAATAATGAACTGTAGAAGATTGCACCAAAAATACGTAACAAGGTGCACCAGGCCCATAACCTTAGTAAATCACTAAATAATTGGGAGATTATCTGATCCACTGTGTTGGGGGTGCCACTAACTTAGTTTTTTTTGGTTTTTTGGCTTTTTAGTTTTTTTGATGTGAGAGCTCGATATACGCGTTGATTTTTTATGGTTTTTTATGTGATGTATTGTGAGGAAATAACCTGTTTCGAAGAACACAATAACCTAATTTTTGACTTTTGTGAGTTAGTTGAACGAGTCTAAATAAGTAAAAAAATCTACACGAGGCATGATCGCACAAATGACTTCAACGTGTCAAATTTTAGTCAATAGCATTGTCCTACGCAATCATTTTGGTACTTTGGAAATTCATAGATTAACAAGTCAATAGCCTTCTCCTAGGCAATTTTTTGATACTTTGGAAATTCATAATTCATAAAGGAGAGTTATATATTTATTCATAAAGAGTGAAAAAACACAACAAGAAGAATTTTGTTTTGAAAAATATTTACACGAGAGAGAGTAAAAACTAATTTTAATTTGGTTATAATTTTTAATATATTCGATTATGAGAGAACTTTTGAGTCAACAAATTTTTATACAATTACTGTTTTAAACTTTATCTGTTTATTGTGAATCTTATTTTTGACTTTTAGTTGTAATGTATATCTTCGAGACACTTATCTGTTTCAAATTTCATTCATTTGCAGTGAACTTCTTTTTTACTCCAACTTTTATGCGTAATTTTTCTTACTTTCCAAATTTGTAATTTAACCAAGGACTTGTAGTCTTGTGGTTATCACCTGGTTCTTTCACAAGCGAGATCAGGGTTCGAGCATCGGCAGAGACATTTGGAATTTAGGGCTATGGATAGCTTCTAGACCCTCTATAGACTAACTCACTAATTCTCCCGTTAATCTCTATTGATATATATCGAATGGCAATAAATTTTTTTTAACCCCATCATCAATAATTACACCTCTCTTTCTTCCCACCCCAAAGATCCACATTCCACCTGAAACAACCCTAAACCCTTGGGAATTTTTTAACCCCATCTTTTTCCACTCCACCCCTCCCTTAACAACCCACCCCCCTCACACTAACATGCGCCTTCACCATCTCTCCACCCTCACCACCACCTCCAC